>OMKL01133194.1:0-10291 GCA_900302295.1 Parasudis fraserbrunneri
GTGTACACACACACACGCACATATACACACACACACACACACACACACACACACACACACACACACACACACACACACACACACACACACACACACACACACACACACACACACACACACATAAACATACGCACACATACACACTCTCACACACACACACACACACACACACACACACACTCACAACACACTCACATACACAGAGAGGGAGAGAAAGAGAGACAGAGAGAGAGAAGCTGAATGAACAAACACACACACACACACACACACACACACACACACACAAAATTGGGGTCCATCTCAGAAGTTCATGTCAGGTGTTTCCACTCAGTGAAACATATAGAACTTGTGTAACATACCACTCCCAGTAGCTGTGGGAATACACTGGTAACAGACAGCAGACTTTTGTCCCGTTGATGAATCTGTCTCCAGTGTTTATTTAAGTCTCCTCACCTCCCCTTTTCTTCTCCTTTATTAACCCATACGTCAGCCTGTTTCCATAGCGATGACATTTGAGCCCCGCAAAGCATACGCTGGGCTATCACTCACTTAAAGGTGGCGTAGGCGATTTCGAAAGAAATGAGCAAGAGTGAGCTTACCTGTCCAGCAGATACAGAGCAAACCTCTGTGTCACTTTTCAAGCCCGGCGCCTTGCGCTGTGCACACGCAACTCTCAGAGGCACCGGCAGCTTCCAGATGGATTTCTTTTTATTCTTCTTTAAAGTGATCACAAATATTTTCTAGTTTTCATTTTTTTGCAGTGGGGGGTACTTTTCAACGCGGAACACGGTGGTGGTGTTAGTTTTCCAATGCGGCTCCCGGGGACACCACTTGGCACTTTTGGATTGGCTGATTGCAGGGCCTGGGAAAAGACACAGGGACCGGATTCTTTTCTCAGAACATATAATCAAATTGGTAGCTGTCGGGATGTAAAAAGAATTTCACCAAATATGACCAAAATGGTTTTAAAAATAAATAAATAAATAAAAAGTGCCTGCCCCACCTTTAAAGAATATTCAACTTTGGTACAACCTTTGGTCTGTCTCATACCTCCTCATCTGTCTCATTTTTATAGTTTATATACTGACACTCTTCATCAGTTGCTCCTTTGGTCCTTGTGCAGGGAACAGAGATTAGCCCCCCCCCCACCCATTTACTTGCATTGGTACTGTGAACCGAGCCTGAACACAATACTTCTAACACATAAACAAACGTGGGCAATAACATAATCAATATTTTATATGTATATAAAATATATGCTTTACAATACGCCAATCCTGGTAAATGTGAAACGAGTCCTTGAAGAGTAGAAATGCAAATTTCAGTTTCCTTGTGCAAAACGCACAATGAAATCGTCATCATTAAGTAACATTCACATCCTCTCTCTCTCTCTCTCTCTCTCTCCCTCTCTCTCTCTCTCTCCCCGATTGGTCAGGTGTTCCATAACTGCACGTGTGTGGACGAGATGATGTCCACTCCGGCCGTGAACAGGTCCGCCGTGTTGGGCCAGTGCGCCAGGAGGGGCGACTGCGACTACATGTTTAAATTCTACATGGGGGTGTCCGTGCTGGGGGCCTTCATCTCAGCCTGCGGGGCCACACCAGGCTACATCGTTCTACTCAGGTCAGAACTACATTCATTAAACTGGTTATGGGCTTAGTTCTTATCATGCACTAAAATGATGACTATTTGAAACGCAGTAGATATTTATTTATCTATTTTTTCATTTTATTTATTTTAATAGGATTCCCATTAGCTGTACACCAGGGCGTCAGCTATTCTTCCCGGTGTCCGACATAAAAACATAACATACAGAGGAAACATGCACAAGAGAAGCTTAAAAATCAAAATACAAAGACGGTCAGTGGACAGTAGACAAGATGATATTCAACATGAGGAGTAAGATAGAGTGATGAAACTAAAGGGGCCGTTCACCCAAATTTAGAATATTTTTCCTCTTACCTGGAAAGTGCTAT
Source organism: Parasudis fraserbrunneri (assembly GCA_900302295.1). Classification (NCBI taxonomy): domain Eukaryota; kingdom Metazoa; phylum Chordata; class Actinopteri; order Aulopiformes; family Chlorophthalmidae; genus Parasudis; species Parasudis fraserbrunneri. The sequence goes on from OMKL01133194.1 coordinate 1,977, forward strand.
CTAGGCACCCAGATAATTTTGGTGTGACTTGCCTAGTTTTGGAGATATCTGCCGTTGAGTTGTCTGCTGTCACTTCAATACAATGGAGCTGAATGACACTCGGCTTGTGGCGCTCAAAGCGACAAAACAATACATTTGAAAAACTCAACAGCAATGTCACTTTCCAGAAATCATGACAGTTACTCAAGATAATCCACAGACCTTGTTGTGAGCAGTTTAATTTAGGAACTATTTTCTACCGAAGTACCCCCCCCCACCCCATAATGATGTATGGCAGGTGTACTTCAGTAGAAAATAGTTCCTACGGCTAGCCTTAGCCAGCCTCAGCCAGCCTCACCATCAGGACATCCCAGATATAGTTTATACTCTACGCTGATGATATAAAGATGTTTCTTTATGTCCCAGGTCCATCCAGCCTGATCTGAAGTCACTGGCTCTGGGGATGCAGACACTCATAGTCAGAACTCTGGGTGAGTACAGATGGGAGACCTTACCCATTAAAGGCCCAATCCATGATTTTTTTCAACAATACCAATGTGATGTATATTCACATACATTTTTGAACAGTTTGGAAAGTATTTGGAACAGTATTCGGAAAATACACTATTTGGAACTTTATTAACACATTGTAAATCGGAATATAGATCTGTTTTACTCCAGTGTTTACAAACATGACCAGTGTAAATAAATCAAACACAAAAAAACAACCTTGTATGGCCACACAATACATGTGCACTATACATTTTTTGCCATTTGGATCACTGATTGGGCCTTTAAATTTGTATATCCCATTATCACAATCATATGTCCCAATGGACTTCTTCACAGGCCCACACCACGATATAACCAAAACGACTACAGTTTGTAAAGTCTGTCAATTGGAAAGGAAACAGCAATCACATGAAAATACACACCTGATAACAATCTCCTGTTTCAACACTAAGACCGGTAGTAAAACACTTTTGCCGACAGGTTACGGTGATATATTTATCACTGTTGTGTGATGCATACCGGTGGCTCAATATTTGTTTGAGTGTTTTATTGCGGGCAATGTAAATAATATTTTCAACTACACATCTCTTAGAGAGAGAGACGTTTATTTCCTTAAACATGTTGCAGTTTACTATAACAGGCTGGCTTTTATCTGAGACCAAGTGTGTATTTTCAAGTTTTGCAGTATTCCAAATATCTGTAATATCACAGTATGAGGATAAGTCATATTGTTTGCATAAATAAGCAAATTGTCTTTTGTATATCGCGTATTATTACAATTCAATAGCTAGAAGTTTCTCCAAGTGTCAAGATGAATAAAAGTCAATTGATTTAATCCAACAGAATGATATAAGTAGGATTTGTGCGTGTGTGTGTGTGTGTGTGTGTGTGTGTGTGTGTGTGTGTGTGTGTGTGTGTTTGTCCTGGTGTGTTTTCAGGTGGTATCCCTCCTCCTATATATTTCGGAGCGTTGATTGACAAGACGTGCTTGAAGTGGGGTTCCAAACGGTGTGGGGGAAGGGGGGCGTGCAGACTCTACGACTCCCACGCATTCAGGTACAGTTAACGCAGACCTATCCTCCATCTTGTTTTAATCTTTGTTTACGCAGAAACACTAATAGAGCATACTTGTTATGTTTTAGCAACGCCTTGCTTCACACTTACTGACTTAGTCAGCAGATTATATATTTTGAAGACAGTGTCAATACCTACTCAGTTTTCTATGTATGCTGAAGCTAAAGGTGTCTAGTTACCACATATTGGACCATGAGAGGTTTGATGTATTGGTGACATCACACATGCAACTCAGATTTCAGGGAAGTACAGAGAAGCTCTCCCACTCCAGGGGAAGAATGTGAAAAAGTGGTAACAAGTTCTGCACGAATAACAATCTGTACAGCCATGCCTCCAAAAGGAGGGGGATCTTTAAAGGTAGAATCTGTAATGTCATCAAATAGCGACCTCTAGGCAAAAGATGACAACATGGTACTGCACTTTGTTTCAATTTTTTGTTCTTGTCTGATGTGTGGATTGGATTTCAGTGGGTATAGGGGAGGGGTCTGCTGACCACACCTCAGGCTCTACCAAGAGAGGTCTGAAGAAATTCACAGTATAATAAGTTACTAAACTCCAACCCACACATCGGACCAAAAAAAAAGTAAACAAAGTGCAATGCCAAGCGGGGCTCTTTTACCCAGAGGTTGCTGTTTGACGGCATTACAGATTATACCTTTTAAGGGATTCACTAAAAACCAGGCATCTCATGTACTGTGTCATGTATCGCGACCAACGCGGTTAAGTTGGGGCGTGAGGTCCAGTGAGGTTAAAGTTAGGGTTAAGGTAAGGGGTGGGTTTATACATGAGATGGCTGGCTTTCAGGGAGTCCCGTATGGTTAATATCAAGTACTTCAATACTTTCACTTGATCACAACTTTAAATGGATGACTTTCACTTTGATCAAAGTACAATCCTATCAGGATATTTCACATTTTACTTACGGTAAATGTGCACTCAGAAAGATTTACCATGGAGACTCAAACACGTACAATTTTGTTGTTGTGTCTATACAGTCTTCACTTTTATGGGCTGGCAGTGAGATCCGTGTACACTCAACCATTAAACTGAGAGCTTATTCCACATTATTGTACTTGTTTTTGACTACACAGTCCTCATTCAGAAAAATTATCAAAAAGGGAGCGAGAATGTTTGGTACTTCTTCCACTGACTGATTTCAACCCTCTGACCGTCTCTTGTGCCCATTCTAGAGTGACATTCCTGGGTCTAGTCTATGGCCTCTACTCCTTGTCCTACCTGCTCTGGGGGGTGCTGTACCACAAAATAGTCAAGAGGCAAAAGAAGCTAGCGCTGAGGAAACAGGCCAAAGACAATGCCCTGGAGGGCAACGGAGTGAGCAACGGACATGCCAACATCAACATCGTCAAGAACAAACAAGATCTGGACAGAGAGAGCACAATTTAAAGCTGCAGTCCAGAATTATATATTTTTTCCCTCTAGCTCTTTTCACATAGATTCTTGTGGACTTGGAAAGAAAAAGATGTCTTTCATTACTTTCAATACCCATCGAAACTCAAAACGATGGGGGAATTACAATGAGCCAGCATAAAAAATTTAGCCTGACAACTGTGAAAGAGAATTATTATGTAGTTCTTGATGGCCAGGCATGGCCCCAGGCGCAAATACATGTATATTAAATCTTCTCTTATATATATATTATTTACTTGAGGTGTACCTGATTGAGCTTGAACAACCTCAGAGGTGGTTGCAACACAAGATTAATTAAATCAAGTTTATTAAGTTCATAAAAAGAATGTTGTTGTTGTTTTGTTTTTTTAAAGGTCCTCCCAGATAGCAAACTGACATAGAAACAACATTGGGTCAATGTTGAAGCGTCAATGTAAATAACATTGAATCAACGTTTAAATTCTGCTGAAATTTAGTTGTCAAGATTGACTCAGTGTTGATTCAGTGTTGCTTTTCCAACATAAAAAAGGCCATCAGTTGTCAACGTTAATTCAACGTTGATTCAATGATGATTCAAAATGTAATTTTCATTCTCAACCAAAACGACGATTTTGATGTCATTTCAACATTGAATCAATGTAATTTTGCTATCTGGGCTGCGTGTAGAATTTCAACATGAATACCGGTATATCTTTGTAAAGTCAATGTCCCTGCCTTGGCAGGATTACCACGAAACAGGATCGGACCAATGAGAATTGACAAGACCACCATGAGTTTATTTTTGTTGTGTGTCGCCGGGTTGGAACCTTTGGAAGCCTTTCCAAACAGAATTCGCTTTATCGACAAAAACAACTTAATGTTCAGTTAGCAGGGGCTGTTAACCCTCTCCTCGCTTCTTCAAAAGATATCCCATGCGGGAAGCTGCCGGGGGGGGCGGGAACAAACTAACTAACAGGAAGCAACGGGGTTTATGGGAAATCTGGCCTTAGCATGAGATTTAGGTTATGAGGTCTAATTTATTTACTGTAAGTAAATATGATATATGATATGACATATTATTGTTGAAAATTCTACACAGAGGGGCTTTAAATTCTATATCCTAGTAGTCATCTCCTCATTTCCAACATAAGACGGACGCTGGAAAAATGTAAAAACTTTTCCTGTGTGTAGTTTATGTTCATGCCGCCCCGGAGCGAAGCTGCGCCCCATCTCGTTTCGATCGCCTCCCTTCCACCGACCGGTGAAATCCCCTCGCGGTGTTCTGTCTGAATGTATGCCGCGTGGTTCCGTCTCTTCCGGGTGAAACACCGTTCGAAGCTCAACACGCGCCCGGACACGCGCTCGTCTCACGAGCGTCTGTGTCAAACTTTGAATCGCCCCCCCCACGGTTACGTTTGCTTTGAGCGATTCTCTCAGAATAGCTTCGGATTTTTAGATGCAACGCACCTCTACGACTCACGCGCTCGCTTGCTCACTCACGGTTAGCCACTCTGCCCCCTAGTGGCGGCTCGCAGGCATGGCACTTTGTGGGGAAAAAAACAGTTAAATCTGAGCGAGAATGCTTCACATCTATGACACTGTGTGTCCTTGTTTGTTTTTTTGTTTTTTTTGGAGGTATGGACCAAAAGGGAGAAGAGATCTGTATTAGACCTGGGTCACATAGTATCTTCAGGTCATTCGTAGCGTTTTTGTTCCTTCTTGCTTCAGGGCAATTCGGGGGTCATGGCAAGTAATTCGACGCTCTTATTTGATGTAAACTCGCCCAACTGCTACTCCGAACAGGTTCAAACAAATGCTAATAATCAGTTGAAAATATTATTTGACACAGGTCTGATCGAATGTGATTTTTACTTGTTTTATTTTTACTCTGTGAATCAGTAAATAAATGTATCAACAATTGCGGTTCATATTGAAGATGTAAATACTGTGTTGTTAGGCAGTTTTTTTTTTTTACTGTGTAGTCTGCTGTAACATTATTTCTGCCATATTATGTGTTAATCATTTCTCTCATAATGATGATTGACTGCATTGCTACTGACAATAAAGTACATTGTAATGTCTCCTTGAAACAAATTGTTTGGGACTCTGTTTTCCACAGGTAGTTAACCGGGGTGTAGGGAAGACAGAGGTTGTGTGATGAGAGTCTCGCAGTTTCCTACCATCTTTGTCATGTACGAAATTAGGTTTCATCATTTGTTTTTGTTTTTTAAATAAGTTTCAAATGTGATGCAATGCAATGAAAGGAACTTGCGGGCAGAGACTGAATCTGGCCTGTATAAGACAAACAAGATGGACGCAGAGGCAGACAACTTTTTTATCTTTGGTCCTAGTTCTGTTTTGGAACTACTATATACCACAAGTTATTTTCATCTGATAGAGGTTTAACTTTATAACAGGTAACTACATTTAAATTTTATTTTTTGGGGGAAAGAAAGTTTTAGAGATGCTTCTATGGTGATTTGTTATGTGCAGAAAGAACATTTTTGTGTATTCCCAGTACAACCATGTGCTGAGCCATCACACTGACTGACTTATTTTCAACATGACCTTTCATTGTTCCTTGGCTTGAGAGCCTTGTCTTTACACAAGGGGAAACTGACCAATCTACTAATATAACTAAATAAATATATAACATGTCTCAAGCAAAAAGAACAGATGTGAGATACATCTGGACAAAATAAGTGTCCAAGGACTGTTTATGTAAGACAAAGAATAAATTGTGTTTAGTAGTTGACCTGAGACTACTTAGGTTATTTAAGTAGCAGCACATTTCGATGGGGTCAACAGCGAGGGGGGGGGGTTAATAGGCTGATGCCCTCAGCCTATTAACCACTTGCCCCCGGCAGGATTTGAATGAATTTCCCACTATGTATTGCTAGTTATCCAAGGGTCACCAATAACCTAAGTAGTCTCAGGTCAACTACTAAACACAATTTATTCTTTGTCTTTTGGTAGGTGCCCTCAGGGTGTCAAACAACTTGTTATGTACACGCCTCTGGGACGTACCACAATTCCATTTACACTTTACACTTTTCCTTACTCAACACAGCCCTCCAAGTCATCACTGAGTTGGACCTAGTAAAGGTTTGCATTGAGGCTAATGCCAGTTGCATGTTTAAAAACAGGCTGTGGTGTGGGGATGGCTGATTTAAGCAGCCACACCTGCCCTGGGTCAAGCTAATTAGACTTGGGAGCAGGGGAGGCTGCGCACCTGTTGTGCATCGAGGTAATCAATGTGCACAGGTTAAAGGGACAGTTCACCCAAAATTGTAATAATATATATGTATATATATTTTGCCCCCTTACCTGGAGTGTTATCTATCCATCCAGATACTGTAGTTTCTGTATGATTTGGCTAGTTTTGAAGATGTCCACAGGTCCATTGCACAGTACCCCAGTCGAAGACTTGCCCTACTCTGCCTCTGATTGGCTAGTCTTCCAAAAAGGAAAGGAAACTTTCTCTTTTTCCACCTAAATGTTTCTGACAACATTTTAGGCAAGAAATAGGATATGCATATAATTCATATATGATCTGCAACACCTAGTTTAACAGTTTGATCTAAATTGAACGCCTTTAAGTTCTCCGGGTTAGGATCCTTTCTCCTTTCCTCGGAGACGGCCAGTGGGCGTGTAGAATAGTGTAGTGAGAAAGTGCTTCCATACCAGCCGTCTTGTTTCACCAAATACCGAACATTGTAAATACTTCACCTATAAACACAACACATCTTAGCTTACACAATCTTGTTACTAACTAAAAGATTTGCTGACTTGTTTTTTTTTCGTGCATAGATATCCAGATGCATCAACTTATAATATGAGTTTCATGTGAGCATTTCCTGGATGGCCAGCTGGGCAATAGCGAACATTAAATACTTAGCCTGCAAACATAAGACTGTTTTGACAGCACTATATTGATGTAACTAGGAGATTCGCAGAAAAAAAACAACTTGGTTTTAATGCATAGGTGTATCAACTACAACATGAGGTTCACTCTGGCATTTCCATGTTGTACACTGAGGTCACTTTCACATATAGTTCGGTGGACTCGGTGCGATTGAGGGGGGTGAAGTTGCACCATTGTTGCATTCTTCATTTGGTTAGGTTTGCTTTCACAATGCAATTTGTCAAGTGCACCAAACTTTCTGAACAATGTCACGTGGTTGAAACGGGCGCTCGTCTATTGGACAAAATAGAGAGGGGAAATCCCTCGCGGACTTTAATATATTGCTGGTGCAGTTTCTTAAATTTGATGCGACATTGATCAACCGTTGGATTGAACCCCATTGCCACCATTCTCTCGCTAAACAACTTGAACACGTGGTTGTTTTTGTGAGTGGCCACAGGCAGCTGTGTTATTTGATCGTCTGACCATATTTCAATGAGGGCTTTCACCTCGTCATTCTCCCACGTCTGTCCACCAGACATGTTTTTGCGTGCTTCTAATCAATGACCAGCGTTTGTTTTGTTTCCTTCTACCAAAGATGCACTGTTTATCAGGTCACTTCCTATATTTGGTCTTGTGTTTGGTCCAATGAGCATTCACACCACAAACGTACCGCACCACGGTTCACTTGGAAGCGAATCGAGACCTACGTTTTCAGGCGGACCAGAGTTCGCTTGTTTGGTCTGCACCAGAGTTCCAATGAGCTTTCGCGCCACCCCCAACCAAGCGCACTATCCGAGGAAATGAACTCTGGTGCGTTTAAAGCGGACCAAACAGCTCTGGTGTGAATGTGACTTGAGAGAGTTGGTGATTACCAGAGTCTCAGAGCAGCGAACTTCCAAATACTAGCCAATCAGAAGTCTGCAGTAAAACATTGTCTAAGGTTCATGGTGAATGGTGTTTGAGAGTACTTATTCATTTCAATGCTGAAGTGCTTTAAAGTTGGGCAGCTTGCATGTAAATTATTAACAATAATGATGTGAGGATTTGGTTTTTGGTTTTGTTTTTCCTTGTGTTTTGTTTTCTCCCCCTCCTTTCTGTTTTCCTCCTCCTGCAGTGTCTGTGTGGCAGGGGGCATGGCTGGCTCCTCTCTAGCAGCAGACGAGGCACACCTGGCTTCACTCAGCTCATTACCTGTTCCATATAAGCCTGGTCTTGACTCCACTACTCTGCCAGATAATTCCGTCTAGTTACCGGTAGAGCTCTGAGTGTTATCCCTTTGATTCCTTCTCGTGTGTAGTATTCTCTGCTCGTCTTTGTGCTGGATTCTCCATGTGTTTTTTGTGGACAGTTGAACTTACCTGTGTTTCCTCCCTCGTGTTCAGACTCATTGGTGTGCCTCGCTGCCTGTTCCAGCCTTTGTTCTTCTCGGCGTTTGTGTCTCCCATGTGCTCTGCCA
>OMKL01133346.1:0-15181 GCA_900302295.1 Parasudis fraserbrunneri
ACAGCACCGCCGACTGCGTCAATAAGATCAGGGTGAGTCACCTCTCATCTGACAAACCGTCTTAGGGGTTGTCACTCCGTTATAGCCTATCGGGCCGTCCTCCCCTAAAGAAATCCTTAGTCGACTAAGAGTCACAGGACTTTGTCGACTGATTCGTTGACGTAACCGACTAATCCGTGTAACTGTGTTTCTCACATGCAGTCATGCAGAAGGACCTCTTTAAATCTAGTGCATACGAGAGATGTGCTTATCTTTTTTTTTTCAGGAAATAACCTAAAAATCGGTTAATGGCATTCTTGTTCGACTAAGACCAAATGAAAAATGCTTTGGGAGGGTATGGGGGACACATATTCTTAATCTTTCCATAAACACTTGTAAGATGATGACTCACACTTCTGATTATTTATTTACAGGCAAACCGTGCTGATATGGTGACATTGGACGCAGGAGAGCTTTATTCTGCTGTGAAGCAGTACGGCCTGGTTGCCATCGCCAAGGAGATCTACAGCGATGGTAACTGTAAAATTTGTGTGTTTACATCCTTCATCCTTGAAATACTACTTTATTTCCCCATCACCCTTCGGTACGAGTGTCCGTATGCCCGTCTGTGTATATGTTCATTTCCTCTCCAAACTGGCTCCATCAGGAGGCTGCATTCTGTCCGTGGCCGTGGTGAGAAACAGCACCCTGGACATACGCTCCCTGCGGGGCGTCAGGAGCTGCCACAGCGGGTCTCGCTGGACGGCCGGGTGGAGTCTACCGCTCGGCTTCCTGCTCTCCCGAAACTACCTGACCTGGGCTAAGGAGCAACCCCTGAGCCAAGGTAGTAAGGCCTCGCTGAGCTTGGACTTGAGAACAGCACAAGCGAGACAGAGAGATCATGCTTCACAATTTAGATGGGAAGATAAAAGCACAGGGCGAAAACAGTACGTTGTGGACAGTTGAGAACCTCAGATGAAGAACCATATAACTCTGCTTTAAGTTTTCAGAGGAACAATGTTTTCAAACTTTATTATCTGAAGATGTTAAGTTAAGAGTGTTGTGTTCATTCATAGTTAAGACATATATATATATCACATACACTCACCAAAGGATTTGAATTGACTTCACAACTGCAATTATTGCAACATGGGCTGTCCAAGTAATTTCAAACTGCGACACAGACGAATAAAAGTATCATGAAGTAAAAAGGAGGAGAAAATAAAGAAAGAAAGGAGGAAATAAAGAAAGAAACAATATATATATATACATATAAAGAAAGAAAGAAATAATAAAGAAAGAAAGAAAAAAATACAGAAATAAATAAATACATATAATTATTTCATAAACTGATATTATTTATGAAAAATACATATTTTAAAATAATTTACATATAATTGTTTTTTCTTCATTTATTTATTATTAAAATATAATTATTGATTTAATTCTGGCACATTTGGTCCTCCATACTTAAGTATAACGGTTCAATTGATAATTTTGGATTGAGGGATACTTCATGAAGTGTTTATAAAAAGATTTGTATTTTGTTGTGTCATTAGAATGGTACGAGAATAATCTTAAAATCACATATTTAATAGCCTTGAAATGACTTCTTCTGCAGGAAAATGTAAAATGCTCCAGGAATGTGTTCTGCTCATTTAGACCCATGATGAGATGAGAATTTCCCACGTCATGATTTTAGGGCTTCTTTTCACTCGTTTCTTTTCCTTCTTGGGCAGATGTTAGTACCTTTTTCAGTGCCAGTTGCGTTCCTGGGGCAACTGCCATGGCGCCCAATCTCTGTGCCCTGTGCCAAGGTCAGAGGTCATACATTCCACACCGGAACTACCACTGTGAGACCTCCCACAGTGAGCCCTTTTACAACAGCCAGGGGGCGCTCAGGTCAGGAGGGAGACTTACCAAACCATGAACCTACTGTTGAAGGTGCACTATGCAGTTTTGGGAGATAAATGAGAAACTTAGAGAAGTGAACATTTTCTGGTATATTTTCATAACTGAATAAGCAAACTGTCCTCAGAGGAATATTGGGTTGGGTCCCTGGAACACTGTTTGAAGCTAGAAATCTACCTGAAACGTTACTGTTTCACTGTTGTTTACAGTGTTGTTTACTATGTTTTTTCACAAACATACTATTCCAAGAAGTATCTTATAGGGTTATATTTGATTCACAGTGCCTCAAAATGATTGTTTTGGTTTATGATGACATAAGATCGAATAATTCTAATAATTACATGTGTCGTAAATAATATTTTGTAAATCAACTGCAGGCTCTGTAAATGTTTAAACAGTTTCTCTCCCCAAATGGCATAACGCCTTCAACTCAGGGCTTGTCTCCTGTGTACTCGTAACATACAAATTAGCAATCAGAACAACAGTGACTCAACTCTTGCTCTTATTTCCTCATGTCTGTCATAGATGTCTCAAGTCTGGGGCAGGGGATGTTGCCTTCGTGGACCACCTAGCTCTTGAGAGTATTGACGGTACCCACCTTCCCTTTCGATGTCTTAACATCCACCTGTGTCCATCTACGAAACAAGTTCCTAAAAACTATCATCAAAATGCATTTTTGAGACAAAACAAATATGTTTTGCCTTCCTCCCCTTTTGTCACCCCCTCCATCTCTCCTTCTATCCTTTGTTCTCCCAGAGAGCGAGAGAGAGGACTACAGGTTACTGTGCACAGATGGCACACTCGCTCCCATCAGCCACTACAAGAGTTGCAACCTGGGCCGTGGTCCGGGAGGGGGCATGGTCACCAGACTCAACATTCGGAAGATCGCTCGCAAGTTCCTGGGGACAGCACAAGTAGAGTTTTGGTTTCCATCATTGTAAAATACTATTATAAGTATTAGTACATAATAGTACATAGTAAAACAATAGTATTTATGGTTGGTGCGAGCACATCTCAAAGTCTCTACCCTGGGTGCACGGTCTTGATAATGTACTATTATATACATTTTCGTATGGAAACAGAGCCCAAAACTCTGTTTATATAGCCATCCTTGCACATGCTCATGCTCATCTACTTTCAGTGTCACCCCTTTCTTTCTTTTTCTTTTTTTTTTTACTAAAAGACTGCTCAATGCCTTCTCCTCTGTATGTCAGATGTTGTTCGGCCTCCGAGGAAGGGAGAGGGAACGCTTTCAGCTCTTTAACTCCTCGTCTTTCGGGGAAAGCGACCTGCTCTTCAAGGACGACACGGAGAAGCTGGCTATTCTGGGAGACGACATGGATGTCAGTCAGGTGCTGGGACTGGATTATGTGGCTCTCCTCAAAGGCCTCGGACATGAAGGTGCTCACTCGCTCACCCACTTACAGTTGGCCACTCTGCCCCTAGTGGCGGCTCACAGGCATGGCACTTTGACTCGTGTTCAGTGAGTCGGCCCTGTGATTGTCTGACCTTATCAGAGTGTGTGTGTGTGTGTGTGTGTGTGTGTGTGTGTGTGTGTGTTTGGTAGGTAGCTCGTTGGAGGACAGCGTTGTGCGTTGGTGCTGTATCAGCACTGCAGAGCAAAAGAAATGTGAGCAATGGGCCCTAAATATCAAGTCGGACCCGTTGGTGTGTGTCAGAGCAGTCTCCATGAGTGACTGCGTGGAGAAGATCAAGGTGACTGATTTTAAAACTGTTACCATACATCTCTTATCTCACTTGTATTGTCCACCATCAATTCACTTTTCATTAAATCTATTCAAAATGTAAACATAAATCAACATTTACCTGCTGGTGGTGGAACATTCATTCTCACTCACCTGTCAGTAGGGTGATAATATAACCCGCTCATGCAAAGGTTTTTCAGTACTTGACATTTGAAAGAAATTCCACTCCGTGAATTCACTGAATTGAAAGTTTATCCCAAACCCTGATTACACACCTCATCATTTACCAACAGAGAGATGAGGTGGACGCCGTCTCGTTGGATGCTACGCACGCCTTCATCGCAGGGAAATGTGGTCTCGTCCCCGTCGTGACAGAATATTACGGTAAGGCTCCATATTCCGTTCCCACTGAGGTTGGAACGTTGGAAACGGCCTATCTTAAATTAAGACCAAAAAATTAATTAAAAAAAACCAGTTCATATACATAGGTTATTCCCACATATAAAGTTAAGGTGACTGTAATCATCTTCAATAAGATAACAATTCCAGAGTTGTTTGTGCTTTGTTTTCCTCGACTATGCCAGGAGATACTTGCATTCCCGCGGAAGGAGCAGCACACCTAGAGACGGACGGTAAGACCCCTACACACACACACACACACACACTTTCAGTGACCCTTGGTGGTTAATGTGGCGGTCTTTACACTGAGCAACACGCTGCGTCTCCCTCAGTGTTGCCCTCGGTGGTGGGCGTGGCCCTGGTCAAGCGCTCCAGCAGAAACATGTTCTTTGGGAACCTCGGGGGCCGCCGTTCGTGCCAGGGCCACATGTACAGCCCCGCAGGGTGGATGCTGCCCTACAGATACAACCTGAGCGCAGAACATAACAACAGCGCCCCCTGTGATCCCAACCGAGGTATTGTCTCTTGACCGGAGATGTCACGGTAACATTTTAAGGAATAGTAAATATTCTAAGAAGCTACTGAGGAGTCCTTGGAATCCATCCCAAAAAAGATTTTTAAAAAAAGGACTTGCACCACTGGTTTCATTTGTGAGATGTTGGCAGCAGAAAGTGATATAATTTGTAAGCAATAATAGCAGTGATAATGCTAAACTTTTTTTGTATAGCACTTTTCAAAACAAAACGCTGCACAGGGAAAAGAAAAGGATGAAACATGTAGAGAGGACAGCAATAATCAAATAAAAAATTAAAAGAAATCCAAGATAGGAATAAAAAGTCGTTTTTCATTTCCAAATGACAATCCCATATGATTCCAGTCACTTGACTTTTAGTTTGATTTCATGTCAAACGACCCAACATGGGGATCGCAAAAAACCCCACCAATGTATATAATCTTGTGCAATAAGCTTCTCTATTCTGCTCCGTTCTCCACTTTAGTCTACAACGCCGTGTTCTGGAAGGGCTGTCTGCCCGGCTCCCACGGGAATCTCTGTAAAGTGTGTATGGGGGGCACCGAGGAGGCTGCCAGCAAGCGTTGTGCCGACAACCATAACGAGCGTTACTATGGAAACATGGGAGCTTTGAGGTGTGTGTCTGATGACTTGCCATGATGTTGATTTTCTGCTCGTGTTTTAAGATTGACACAGGGCAAATTATTGCTATTGTAGTCTAACTATTTTTTATTATTATTATTATTATTATTATTATTATTATTATTATTATTATTATTATTATGATTGACACCAACTTTAAGTTGGCTTGACCCTGAAGATGCCCAACAATTTTGAAGCTGGTAGCTTCAAAGCTGTAGGAGTACTGTAGCATTGACAAAAAAGGCAATTACAATATCAGTAAGTTGGCTTTGTAAAATGTTATTTTATTAATTATTATTATTATTTCTTTATTTATTCCAGATGTCTGGTTGGAGATGCCAGTGGCAAGAGCTATGGAGACGTGGCGTTCCTTGAGCAGCACAATCTAGAGGCCAACATTCTCAGTGGGATATAAAAAAATACAGTTTGTACATGCTCGCACATACCGCAACTAACGCTCCAATGTACCTTTTTGCTCTCTGTGCTAACGCGACTTGTCTCATCATGTCTTTGCGTCACACCGTGCCTCCAGGTCTGAGCTCCAGCGGCTGGGCAGAAGGGTGGCAGTCCTGGGACTTTGAGCTGCTGTGCGGGGACGGTCGGCGGGCCGCATTGTCCGAGTGGGAGAGCTGCAATCTGGGAGCCATCCCACCCAACATCGTCATGACGCGGCCGGTGCTCACAGCGCGAGTGTATGACTTCCTCATGAAGTCCCAGGTCAGGTCCATTAAAAACATCCATCTTTTTATCTAAAGGCCCAATCAGTGATCCAAAACGTCAAACAAATGGGTGGCCCCCGCCGTTAAAATGAAGGGAAAAGGAGTGGAGATGTGTTTTCTTTCTCTAGCCGATTGACTGAGGTCTTGATACAAGGATTAACACTACACAACATGTTTAAATAATGTTTTCAACTGTATTTACTGTATTTTGTGGCTGCAAAATGTTTTGCTTATGTTGGTAATGTTTGTAAACAACAGTGGGTTTGGGAAGTTCCAGATTGCTTATTATCCATTAACAGATCAAAACTCTTCAAGAATGTATGTGGATATTCCCCACATTGATATTGTAAAAAAAAAAAAAAAAATCAAATCACTAATTTGGGCTTTAATATGAACTACAGATGACTCTTCTATACATTAGCTCAAGCCATGTTAAAATTGTTCCATTTTTTCCCTGCTTTTTTTCCTCTTTGTAGGAGACTCTGACAGCCAACCCAGATACAGAGTTCAGACTCTTTCAGTCAACGGAGTATGGAGAGAGTGATCTGCTGTTCAGAGATGCAGCACAGTGCCTCGTACACACCAGCCACCTGGACTATCGCACTATCCTCGGGGAGGAGTTTTACAGACATGCAGAAACTGTCTTCAACTGCACACATTCCAGTATGGCTTCAATCTAGCGCGTTGCCTGAATTTCTCATTTATAAGGGAACTTGAAGGGATAGTTTTTTTACATAAAGTGGTAATGAAATACTTTACAGCAGTGTAATCGATTCATAGCCACTAGTTAACTTACCGAGTCCTGTGGTCGGAGTTCCGTGGTCCGGTAACAAAAAAAGTTTGAACCCACACCACAACATGCAAACAAAAGTTATAACCATCCGCAAACAGAATACAACAGTCCTCGTGTATTTCCGATGCTCGATTCTTCTCTCAGACTGACGCGATACCATGGAACTAGCTAGCTAAATGGCCCCAGTACGTAGTAATACACTGGTTTCTTCAAGAAACAAAATAGTTCAAAGATAGCGCATCGGTCTGAGAGAAGAATCAAGCATCTGACATACAAAAGGACTGTTGTATTTCTGTTGTGGATGGTTAAAACTTTTGTATGCGTGTTGTGGTGTGGCTTAAAACCTTTTCGTTGCTGGACCCCATGTGTTGCCTGTCTGAAGCTGCCCGGCTCGTGTGGAACAGTCAGAACTTCGACCACAGGACTCGGTAAGTCAGCGAATGGCTATGCATCGTTTACTCTACTGGCAAGTATTTCAAACCACTTTATGTCAAACAATCTGAACTATCCCTTTAAACTCTCATGCTGTGTGCACCATCACTCTTATGTGTCAATAATAAATGTTTGCATTATTTCTTCCCTTTGACAGATATCTTGGAGTTTTGCAACCAGGACGTGTGCAGTATATTTTGATGGACAGAAAGAAGCAAAGCAGCATCCTATGTAATATTGCAAAACTCTTCCTTCCGTTCCACCCAGCAGTTGAAACTGTTGTCCACACTAATTTCCTCTCAGCTGGACCGCCGCCTGTTACTCATTTTTCTCTGGCATTGTCAAGCTCTCAGCAAGCAAAACTCTGCTGCCTGACCTCTGGCACACCGCTGGCTCTCCATTCAACAACAAATCCCTAAAACCCCTCCAGCACTTTTCCTTTTAGGTGCACGGTCAAACCGGTGTTAGTTCTTGAATTCCAAGATGGAATTTCCGAGAGAACTTTCCAAAACACGAAAGGGCCGAAGGAAACTGAAAGGGCTAATGGTGACCTAACAATAGCTGCTGGACCTGTAGAGTTCTAGAATTCCAAAATAGAATTCTGAGGAAATGTCTGGGAAAAAAACACGCACCTCAAAGGGTAAACGCGTGATGGGTGTTCACATATATACTGTAAGGTTACATTTTGATGGGTAACCTATGACCTGAAAAGTATTTGGGAGCTTTCAGGTTCTAACTCAAAATTACTGTTCTACTGTATTTACAAACAACACATTCAAACTTTTAAAGCTAGAAATTTCATTTGCTGCGGCAATGGTAGGTTACCAAGCCTGGAATTCAAATTCCTGGGGCACTCTCATCAACAGTGAGGATGAATCACTGGTCACACACAAATGAGTCACATGAAATTTGCATCTGTAGCGTTTGTGTATAAGGCACAAAAAACTGCCAAAGTGTGTTTCCAAAACTTAAAGCAGCTACTAGGAGTTTATAACTGATTTATGTAACAGTCTCAATTTGATACTGATGCCTCTATGTGACATACATCAGCAAACGAGACCACCGGCGAGGAGATTTGTTATTTCTATATAGTGATTCTAAATGCCTGTGTCCGGGGCGGATTGCCCGCGAAAGCGGACAAAACGATTTACGGCACGCAGACCAGAAGAGCCTATGTTTACATTTTCCCATACAAAGTTTTGCAGAGTGATTAACTAACTTTAGAATTTTATTTGTTAAGTTATATTTTGTTGTTATGGCTGATACTGGGGCAGGATCAGCAAAGAGAAAAAGAAAAGAATTGACAGAGAAACATTAAAAATCTAAAAGGGACAGTGATAGAACACGGGCAAAACCGTGAGTAAACCTTGGTCAGTCATTCAGCAGATGGAGAGAGTTGCAGAAATTAAAAGGATTCAAACCCGATCCTGAATTGGCCTTTTTCTCCTCGACAGGTAACGTCACGTAATATGTCATGGTGGATATTACACAACTGGCTAATAACGTAACATTTTATGTTGGCCTTGCTACCGCACTATATCTTGCTGTTGGCAATGATTATGAAGACATAACATTAATAGGGAACGTTGATAATTCAACAAAATTACTACTACTGAGCAACCGAAGCTGTTAATGTTACTTGCAGGCTTACATGTAACCTAGATGTATGAACGGTACTAAAACAAAGTTTACTTTAACCATACACGTTTCACCATCGTCATATTAGTTATTAATCTTACATAGCCACAAATAGATACATTACCTCATCGCTATGCATCCTGCAAACAGCTGTTTAAAAAATAAAAAGTGTCACGTTTCTTTCACTCGCTTCCAAAACAAATGCACATGCTAGCCAGGATCTTTATGACACAAGTCAGGGGTGCTCGTGGGAAATGCAGTCCTCATTCCGGAAAACACTACAGCTTTTGTCCACAGGGGGTTCCAAAATCAACACAAAATAAAAGTTCCTAGTAGCTGCTTTAAAGCTATTAATTCAAGTGTTCTTGTTAACATGATATATAAGAAAATACTATTCTTAAAGAGTAACATACTGTTTTGAACTCGATTTCATTTTCACATATCCATATTGAACATCATGGCATTTACATCTGAAATGTTACTAAATAATTGTTTTTATATCAAACCTTTTTTTATTTTCAGGAATATATATGTTTCCCTGTTGACATAAGATATATTTATTCAAAATAAAAACATAAATGTAGATAAAAACTGCATATTTTATTTGCGTCCCCCAGTTTTACTTTCCACCCCGTCACGTTAACTTATTTTTGAGTGAAATCCCAATGGGGAAGTGACATCATGTAAGACTTTAGAGGAGCCAGGTTCAAAAGCAGACATGTTTGATTATCTTGTTGCTTTTTTATGTCAGATGGGGTCTGTCATGCTCAACCCATCCATCACGTCACTCAAAATACATGGCAAGATAGATGGAATAGATGGAATTTTTTATACTATGCAAAAAGCACTATTTCCTATTGAATGCATACCACCACATGGAGAACTATGGCCATTTTAAGATGATGCCCCAACCCCACTCCTTGTCATGTCATGGTGATGGGGGTAATGGATGTGATGGGGTGGATGTTTCCCCTTTGTGATAATTGAGTTAAACCAGTAAATAAATGACATTGTCTGTGCTGTGAGTAGGAGAGCGCAGCAGGGATGTGTGTAACAAGATGAATGGGTCTGATGTCATACTTTTTAGACAGGATCATCAGCATTATCACAAAATGCAGTAGACATTCAAACCCCGTTTTCCTCATCAGAAAATATGGGGCCCCATTTCTTTGAAAAAGAAGCTGATGAAATTGGGCGCAAATTTGTCCAGAGACAGAATTAGAACGTCTGGAAGCAATGACCGATCGTGTAAAAAAAAAACACAGAGGAAACTGATGAAATCCTTCCAGATCTGGAGCCAGATGAAAGCAACACTTTCACAACTGAACCTGGGTTTTGGGGGTTGTTAGAGGATGCAGTGTGCTGCGGTCACTAAATGAAAAACAGTTGAAAATATTTTACGAGATTCGTCAGTGGTGTTTACAAAAGGTCAGCTGAGCAGGCGCATGTCGTATCCTATCACAGCTATCAGAAAACCTTGATGAAACACGTGTTACTGAGTGCTCCAATTGGTGTTGCTGCTTACAACATTAATGATGCTACAATACACGATTGTTTTTCAATTGGAATATATATTTCGTATCAACCAAATACTGATTATTGATGAGATTTCCATGGTTGATCATAAACTTCTCACATATGTCCATGGAAGGTTAAGACGGAGCAAACAAACAGGTGATTATTCATCTTGTGGTAAAGTGTCTATCATTGCAGTAGGAGACCTATATCAGTTGCCACCAGTCAAAGGAAAAGCCTTGTATACAGAACCAAGTGGTGTCAACTCATGGGAAAATAATTTTGCTGTAACAGAACTCACATAAATTGTCAGGCAGAAAGACACAAGAGTTTACACAGTTGCTGAATCACTTAAGAAAACAAGAAAGAGATACCAACATGCTGAAGAGTTGTGAGACAGGAGAAGGAGAATTAAGTGAAGATCTTCACATTTATGCAACAAAACAAGAGGTTGATGGTCAACATTTTCAGATGTTGGACAAAATGCGCCCTAATAGCATTTCCACTGAAGCTCAAGATTTTGACAGGGTCGCTAAAACTGGGCGATTGGAAAGAAAAATGAGACACCAGTTTACAATACTTGTTTGGTAAGAACACTGGATCTTGACATACATGCACATGTGATGTTACTGAAAAACATGGATGTTTAAGGTGACTAGCAAATGGAGTATTTGGAAGAGTTTCTGAAATACGTCACAAGGATGATGAAACTTTTCCATTAAGGAGATATGTCACCTTTGATAATGGAAAAAGTGGCTCGAACTAAGAGACCATCCTCAAAAGCTGGACTGGAAAAAGCCAAACCAATTGAGCCTGGAGAGGAAAGAATAACAAACTGATGGTGGCACTACAGCACTTTGTAATTCCATGTGTAGGCCTACATACATACATACATACATACATACATACATACATGAATGAAGTTGGGTAGTGCAATAACTACACCATTTCATTCATCTTTCTGTAGCCTATTTGTATAGTGGGCAGATTTTTCTCAAAAACACAGCTGTAGAACAAATGCATACATGTTTTTCATTTATTGTTTCGATTTGTGATTAATTCTCAGATCAAAAGTATCAAATGCAAAGTCACATATGTTGCTGCCTCAGTGGAGACCATCGATGTATGAGGTGTCAAATACTCTTGATTGCACTTGCATGAGAGCACCGCTAGTAGTATGAAGCTTCAGTGTTGGAATGACCCAGTCAACCAAGATAATTCAGTGGAGAAGTAATGCTAACAGGAACACGACAGACTATGACAACCAAAACAGATGACCCTCAGCTACTACCTGATCATCAGGAAATAAGTCTAGATCCAGCAGCAAATACGATCCAAGCAACATCTGCAAACAAACGGAACCCACTAATGTGCGGACGCAAGACAAGTTCTGTAGATGTGACAGCTGTGCACGCGAGCAACTTACCTCAGCATTTGAAAAAAAAAAACAGTTAATGGCATCATCACACTAAAGCAAGATACTGCCACAGTTGACTATAAGATCTCTCATAACGATCTCTCTGATAGCTTTGTGTCATATCTGAAACATAATGACAACTTGGATGCACTTTCTAACAGAGATATTATCGAGGAGCTTCTACTGTAGGAACACACATTGGATCACCTTTGACAACCAAGACCGAATCATTCACATTACAAGCATAAAACATACAATCACTGTTTGACAAATGTAACATTAAAACATCCACTCCAGCATGGAGACAAGCATCTGCATCACTGTCCATTGACTTTGGATCTTCGCCCACTTCAGAGTCTGAATAACCGTCCATCGACAGTGAACCTACTTGCACCTCGTTTGTGCATCACTGTCCACTGACAATGTACATTCTCCCACTTCAGAACTTATAACAGAAGTCACAGACATTTTGGACAACAAACTCCTGGATATTTCAGAATAACAGCAACGATTGGACCAGTTAAACCAGGGCTTTTCAAACTTTTTCATTTCCAGGAAGCCCAAGTTGACTTGCATTAAGCTGTGGACACTCATTTGACCTGATTTTGCCCTGTGGACTCTTGATATGAAAATATATTTTGTTTTTCTGTGGTAAGTATTACATTGACAAGATTCAAAGTTAAAGCACTTTGAAAACTGCGATCATTCCTACTAGGCCTATGTGTTTATTTATTAATTTTTGCAGGCTACAATTCAGAAGAAAGTGTGATGAAAGTGCATGCTGAGTTTTCAGTTTGTACTCTGAAACGCATTCAGAAGAGATTGTAGAGATGAGATAACACACATTGCATTGCATTGCATTTTACATTTCAAGCATTTGGCTGATGCCGTTATTCAGAACAACTTAAAATGACTGCAACAATCTGATTTAAATCATTAGACTGACAATATTCCAACCAAAGTTGGCAGAGAGTATCTCTAAAGTTACTTTTTCAGATTTTTGATATGCCATAAAGTTTTGCTATAGCTGGCCTTCAAAGTTTGCTCAAATGCTGTGGGCAGGGCTTATATATTAAAACAAAAAAAAGTAATATGTCCTGAATGCATTGTGCTATTGCAACCAAATCCTGTGGACATATGACATGGCCATGACAAGCTGACTGAAGATAACTGAAATCTCCTCCACAGTGTACTTCAGTCAGCTTGTACAGACAGGAACTTGCCTCCATTGACTTTGCATTGCACATAACTAGCTGGAGCTAGTATGAGGAACATGTACATGTACACAACATATACAGCCAGAGAACATGGTGAGTCCATTGAAATAATACAACGGGGTACTGGGACGCCCTCTGCTGGATGTTTTCCGTACTGTGGCCTCTGATCACATGTTCAGTATCTAGTAGTGACATTCACGCTCATGTTGGTGACAGAGTTTCTATCGACTATGTACTCATTTCTAGTTTTGTTGAATACGCTTTTAATTTGAAGGCCGTAACATTTGGGAAAAGAGGGAGATGATGCTGAGCGGTCTAGGCCAATAGAGGGTTTTTCAGAGTTTGCAGTTTGAGAGATTTCTCGCTCAAACTAAGCATAGATCTTTGAATGAATGCAAATGTATTTGTCATACATTTAGGGTAATCCAAGTGAAAAGCATATGTGAGATTGGGAGGAATTAAGTCTCTGATGGGCTTGAACTAGTGTACTAAAGTCAAGCAGACAGCTGAGGACAGACTGCTATGCGCAACCTCACCATATAACTTTGTAAATAGGCTACCAAAGCAAAGATTAATCTGTTTTCGGGGAGGCTGACAAGGCATATTAACTGTACCCAAACCTTGTATTATCCACCCTTGACAGATTATGATTTTGAAAAGGAATGGCATTATTCAGTATTGGCAATAAAATAAAAAATCGCAGAGGCTTTGGTGTTGATGAAAAAGGATCAAAAGATACGTTTGCTTTAAAAGCACCGGTGGTGGGAAGAATCATCAATTTACAATATGCTCTCTTTCTTTTCTGTATTCTCTATTTTATATAATTTACAGACCTTATGTTGCTATAAGATGTTCTGCATAACCTGACGCGCATAGGCGCGCGAGACTCTCCCTCTCTTTACATACAAACAGACTCGGCAAAAACACCATTCTGTTCTGTTCCACCCTAGTGGTATTTTTATCAGCCTACATTTCATTCCTGCCATGAATGGAGCAAGACGCTTCAGAATTTTACTTTGGAGCTGTCTGACTGCGGAGCGTGCTGAAAACGTTGTTTATAAACCCAGACCTTACCTTAACCTCAATGGAGACCTCACGTCCCACCCTAACCTAAAATATAACTGTATTTTTATCATCATCATTTTTATCATCGATTTTCGAAGATATTTTATTCGCTTTTATTTTTTCCGCTCTATTTTAGTTTAGGCTGGGTGGTTTAGGCTGGTTTAGGTTTTCAGCACACAGACCACTATTTCTGACGGGTCACAGATTTCGGGCGTTGCGCCGGCTTTGGTGACGAGGGACGTATACCTCCATGGTGACGACCCCAGTTTGACTGTCTCTGA
The DNA here is from genome assembly GCA_900302295.1 of Parasudis fraserbrunneri. Taxonomy (NCBI): domain Eukaryota; kingdom Metazoa; phylum Chordata; class Actinopteri; order Aulopiformes; family Chlorophthalmidae; genus Parasudis; species Parasudis fraserbrunneri. The sequence goes on from OMKL01133346.1 coordinate 14,226, forward strand.
CATCTCGCGATAAGACTTTCGCTAGTTTTGAGAAACGAAAGCTGACTGTCAGCTGACCAAGCAGGAGAATTTGTTTAGCTAACGTAAGGACACCTAGCCAAGCAATGTCGTCGTTTTGCACTCTGTTTCTCGATGAACAACATTATGTATGATAGATATATGTTGTATATGCTGAAAATATAATTTGTGGATACTTTGTTGAAGACTTTGCCCTTGAATCTGAGGACTACTGTGTCGGTAAGCTAACGTTATTTATTTGCCAGTGAGAGCTCTCATATCAGCGCTAACGTTAATAGTACAGGTTCACAAATTTGCCACGATACGATGATCAGTGTTTGTTTTTATGTCCATTGCCCACACAACCTGAGAGACACTTGCCGTTCAAGCTAGCTCGTTTGGTAGCCACAGTCCATCCCGTTATTATTTGATCTAACACAGCTTTTGGGTCACTAACTAACGCCAGAGCCTCCAAACAAACTAGCTCGAGATGGCACGCTAGGCTAGCTACGTTATCCACATGAAAATACTGCTAAGCTTTTTCTTGCTCGCTAACTGCTTGCTTGGCTAACTGCTCTATGTGTGACCTGCTCCTTTACTTTGGATTAGCCCGTATTTAGCAATGTCTTTGTCAGTGAAAGTCTACCCCACAGTTATAACAGAAGCTGTATTAACTACAACATTGTAAACTTGGTGTCACACTAGTACACATGGCTAGCTCAGTAACGTCACCACAGCCAAATCCTATTACATAATGTTTGTCTTACGTAGAGAAACTAGGTTGGACAGGTGCCTGGCTGCCTGGTACAACAAACGAACATTGAGCAAATAATGACTTGTACTAGCTACTCTCCGCCAATTGATCAACCAGTAGTAAAGTAAGTAGGAAAAAAATACGTTGACGACTATAGGTCAGAGGTTCTATTTGATGTATTAATGTACATTTGATCCCCTCCCTC
>OMKL01133365.1:0-12138 GCA_900302295.1 Parasudis fraserbrunneri
TAAATAGTGCAACATAAACTGGGACTTTCAGAAAGAGACTGTTAACGTACTGCTCCCCTTATCAGACGGATGTTGGCGGATATTGTTACTTAATAAAGGTTACCTTGTAAATAGGGTCTTGTGATATTAATAGTAATCTAGTCCAAAACATAATTTTTTATGTTTTAGATCATTTATATGATGCGGGGGGGAAAAGAACATAGAGAAAAATATAAACATAGCAGCCACAGATGTGGTATAGAGTAGTAGGCAAATAGAAAAATTTTAGATGAGCAAACCAATGAGATTCCACATAAAAGTGAGAATAGGAATTTGCTTTGTTTTATTTTTCCAACACAGAAAAAATAATAAAAAATGAAGCGACTTCCAATTGTGATGGGTTGGGGTAGATTTCCTTTGAATTCCATATATTGTAGCTCTGATGGAAATAATGTTTGGATGTTTATGTAGAGTAGGCTTAGGCTATATCAGTTTGATAAATATAGCTGTTACAAAAATAGAGAATGGAAATAAGAGCCCTTAAAGGAAAATTCCACTTGTTTTTCTTTTTTCCCCCATGTGATATTCAGATGGTTATCTGATCTGAGAATAGTCCAGATCCAGGTGAAACTGGAAGGCAGAGTTTTATTTTTCCTCTGATAGATTAATAGCCATACAAACATCAGCCAAAATGTAGCCATTGCTAATGCTAAATTAACTGGAGTCATATGGGCAACCATGACATATCTGTAAACAATTATAATTTTCCATAAAACAAAGTGTTTTGCTGATGTTAATTCAAACTGATTTAAGGTGATATGACCAAACATTACATTGTGCCTATGACTCCGATCCATTTAGTATTATCGCTGGTTAAATTTTGCCGATGTTTGTGCGGTGATTACCACATAACTTCCCATGCATTCCCATTTCACCACATTCAGGCCAGTGAACCATCTGAATATCACATTAAGAAAAAAGGAATTATCCTTCAAGTCTACAAATATAAAATGTGACTTAAACATTCATCAGCGAAACATATGCGCAATCCCTTCATAATAATGTTATGTGGAAATGTCGACCACATTAGTGACACTTTGCATGAACTTCGAACACTACCTCGACCGGTTAAAAACACTGCAGGAAGATCTGATGAATTCACTTGTGCTGTTATACAATTGACTCTCGTAGGTTTTCCGGTAAGATAAAGAGCTTTCGATAGGGGGCGGAGTGTAACACAACCTCATTGGTGATCTCTACAGGTACAACCATGAGGTTTGGCCCAACAGGTTCTGGCTCACCCTGGGACGCGGTGGCGTATGACAGAGGGTCTTGCCCGTCAGGGTCCGGGCTTGGCAGCGCTCGCAATGAAGCCTGCTCCATCTCCCCTGCAAGGTCCGCATTGCTCCCGTAGAGCACGTTCATCTTTCGCGCCAGCAGCCCCTCCACCTCTGGCGGCTGCTCGCTCTCATCCTTCTTCGGCCGCCTCTGGGAGCGCCGCATGAAGGAGGCGTGCCGTATGGTGCGCTTCAGCAGGTGTTTGCGGTAAGCCCTCTGGATGACCACAGCGGCCAGCCCCTCCTCTTTGCGGCGTAGCGTCGTGGTGATGGGTGCAAAGGAGTCCGAGGTGGGGTTGCTCATGAGGAACTTCGCTTGGATGCTCTCGCGCATAGCTGCCATCTCCACCGTGTCTCCCAGCACCATCTGGGTGACGGCCAGCAAGATGTCCAGACAGTGGATCCTGTCCCCGATAACCAAGGGCAGGTCCATCTGGATCAGGCGATGCCGGTTGGGCTTGGCCACCTTCAGTGGCTCCTGCAGGGCGTCACAAAAATCGTAGAGACGCGCGTACTCGATGAACTGGGTGCCGTCCACGTCGAATTTCTCCCAAGTCTCGTCGAACATCTCGAAATCGTCCTCGCACAGCGCGTCACCACTCTCCTCCTGGGCCACGTTGAAGTTCTCCAGGATGATGGCAATGTACATGTTGACCACCACCAGGAAGGAGACGATGATGTAACTGCAGAAGAACATGATACCCATCCCCGGGTTGCCGCAGTTGCCCTTTACATCCGTGCCTGGGTTCTCAAAGTCCGGGTCACAGTCGGGAGCTTCCCTGTTTAGGATTGGGAGTAAAAGGCCGTCCCAGCCTGCTGACGTTGTAATCTCAAACAGGCAGATAATGCTTCCACCAAATGTCTCAAAATTAAACATGTCATCAATGCCCGCATGCTTTTTGATGTAGGCAAAGTTCGACATGCCAAATATGGAGAAGATAAACATGATTAGGAAGAGCAGGAGGCCAATATTGAATAGGGCAGGAAGTGACATCATTAAAGCAAACAGCAGCGTCCGAATGCCCTTGGCTCCTTTAATGAGACGTAGGATTCTGCCTATTCTGGCCAGTCTGATTACTCTGAACAGAGTGGGCGATACAAAGTACTTCTCTATGATGTCAGAAAGCATTAAACCTGAAATGAAAGGAGATGGACTGCAGTTAGAGAGGATATCTTCACAGACTTGAACATGACCATATTTGGAGTGCTAGATCCATTCACCTCATCATCAATCAATTAATAAATGAATAGATCAGGCTTTACTTTTTAAAACATGACAGCATAAACATTCTAAATGGGCCCATGTTTATTTCCTGTTGCAGTGTTTGCTAATACAGTAGCTGACAGGAAATACATTTGGAGCCCAAGCTGTTCCCCTAGCAACGGAATTCTTCTGAAAAGGTCTATAGGTACTTAAGGCAGCCTTACTATATCATTATGTACTTTCGTACGAGAACTACTAAAATTCTTGAACTAGGATCAAAGGGCTCGTTTTGAGATATAACTCAAAACATATCAGATAGGACAAGGCCATGTAAGACCTTAAAAACTAGCAAAAAAAAATGGGAATGAGGGAGTAAAGGATGATGGACTAGTGGCCAACTATTTGGTACTACACAACAACGGATGGCAAATGACTTCCACTCTTTTGATGTTGGCGTTTTAGCTTTTAAAAAATTACAAAAGTAAAATACACCAAATTGACATCAAATAACAAATTATTTTTCAACCAATCAAACGGTAAAACAACGCAACCCTTAAATAGCTGAGAAAGACAAACACCATTCATTTTCTCCATAGAGAGATATGATTTTGGATCCAGATGTGATGTCGCCACTTAGGGTGGTCAGTGAGGTCATTTTCTAAATAATTTGATCACTAACAATTTCAAATGAGTTTATGTGGATCTGTTCTTTCCACTTCAAAAATGATCATCTCAATCTACCAGTTACCCACCAGCTATGGACAAGATGACCACGATAAAATCAAAAATGTTCCACCCATTGGTGAAGAAGTAATGTCGGAGGGCGAACATCTTTAACAGGCACTCCCCCGTGAAGACGATGATGAAAGCGAGGTTGATCTTAAAGAGGAAGTCCTCCTTCTCTGGGCTTTGGTCGTCCGTCTCCACCATCATGGTCACCATGTTGAGGCAGATCAAGACCATGATGAAGATGTCAAACAGCTGCTGACTGATGAAGTCAAACACTAAGCCTTGGATTAGGTTCTTCAGGACAGCGGGGGGGAAGAGGGGCGAGAGGGAGAGAAACAGAGATTTCATGGGGTCATTTGGCCTGTTTGCACCAGCGCTGAGCAGACCACGAGGTTACTGCAGAGGTCAGTGATGACGTCGTCATTCCACGCATGCCAAGATGATGTGTCATTACACTGGGTTAGCTTCACTTAGGGACTGGTGTTAAAGGGCCCACAATATGGCATTTTGCTTCTGTTATTCCACACATTTCCCAATAAAACAGGCGATTGGGACAGGAGAAAAAAAAGGGTAAGTTCAGAATTCTGGACACTTCAAATTCTATTTCCTACTCATCAATGGTGTTGTCAAAGGGTAGAGTCTATTCTCAGCACAGTTCCTGCTGCGCGTCATCCTGGATACCTGCAGCTCCGGCTATCAAGTATTAAAACAAATATAAGTAATGGGGCCACTGTAAAAAGCACAAACTTTAACATACTCAAAAGTACAGACTGAAGAGTGGCCCCAAATGTTTTGTGGCTAACTAGCCAGAGTCACTGGTATCCAGTATGAAGCGCAGCATGGATAGTGCTGAGAAAGGACTCTACCGATTGACAACAACATTGGTGAGTAGGAAATAGTCCAAAATTTGTAACTTAATGTGGGGAGGGACTTGATTTCAAAATTAACCAAAGATAAAAAGCAAAATGGAGAGTGACAGCAATGTTAGATGTGTTTCAAACGGTCTATACAGCATCAACGGCGATATTGCACAATTGCGGCCTGAGCCACGTAGGGTCTGGAGGACACCCCCAAGATTTTGTAGCAATATACATTTATTTATTTATTTTTGGTACATGTACAGTAGCTGTACAATGTATCCTGGCACATGAGGTAACAAGTCAGAAAAATGTTTTACTGTGTGGGGACACTTGAACCACGAGTAGTGCAGTTAGAGAATAGATTAGTTTCATTTGTAAAGTGGCACACCTCACAACACACTTAAATAACTGCAAATAGGGATGTGCACATCCCCAGATTTGTGGATGGAATGATCAAATAATCGATTATTATTTGACTTTATTATAATTAGGTATTATAAGTCATTCTTGATGTTCATTTGGTAGTGTAAATCATGGGAAATGCTTCTCTATCTTTCCAACAAAACCAATTTTCACAGATGGATAAATCAGCTTCCAAACTTGTAAGTCAAATATAATCTAAATATAATAATCAATCATTCGGACACATCCCTTTTTGCAAATATTATTTTCATAGGTGACATTCAAATATGTTTAGAGATAAATGCTGTGGCATACCGTTGGTCGTGGGATGGGCTTCTGTGGCTTCTTGGAACCAAGTTTCTTCATGGCATCGTAGTATTTCTTTTGTTCCTCAGTCATAAAGATGTCCTTGTCTCCAAAGTGCAGAGACCATCCAACAAATAAGATTATCGTCGATAATCCATACACAAAGTCACAACTTCTGTTAGTATGGATAAAATGTTAAGTATGAATGGAATTTACAGAGAAATATGGCACCTCCAAAATTCTTATAAAAAGTATAAAACAATTTAAAGAATTTTAAGTATAAGAATTGTAAGTATAAAATTCTCATACTTAAAATGCATGTGATACTTATCTTTTTCTTTTGCTGATTGAAATTGTCAATAATGACACCTATGAAGAGGTTGAGTGTGAAGAATGAGCCGAAGATGATGAAGATGACAAAGTACATGTACATGTAGAGGTTGTCCTCGTACGAAGGCTGTTCCTCCACCTAAAAGTTTATATACAAAAGAACATACAAGCTTGTTTTAAAATGTCTACACCACAGTCACTAATAACAAATAATACTTTGACTAGAATGTGTAGTTGCAAGGGAAAGCACCATGTGAACATTCTTTCTTTTTTTTGTGAAGTCTTTCTTCTTTTTGGTCCATTTAAAAATTTTTATTGTCAAACCTTACAGCAAACTTTCCCACACCACCGTCAGCTTTTTACTCCCACATTTTCTTGCACTACAAAAGGATTTCAATATGCCTCTCTCTACCTCTTTTTGTGAAATCACTGAAATCAACTTCATTGTTTCAAAGCAGAATAGAAATGACAGAATTCTGAATATATGTGCCCTTTTATGGAAAATGTTAATTCCATTTTGTTTCAAAAGGGACACATTTCCGGAGGAACTACGGTACCTTCTAAATGTTATGAGAGCATTTTGTGGCTCAGCAAAGTCCAAGTGAAATTCAGTAGACATGAGTAGAAGCCTACCTCTCGTGAATCCACTGCAGCATACATGATGTCCATCCAACCTTTGAACGTTGCCTGCAAATGCACAGTATTGCTTCAGGGAAAATGTACAGATCTGTCCGATAGCTTATTCGCCTTATTCACTTTGCTGCCATATTGGTCAAGTTTGATGTGGGGTACGGAAATGCGGAAGTTCCCGTTCACTTCAATGTTCAAACGTAGCTATAAAAATGCCTCCTCAAGAACCAAAATAGCCGAAACAACAGGCAGAATACACTATCGGAATTACAAGCTCATGACTACCTGACTCTGATTGTTTTTCACCGCCGTAGTTTTCGTGTTTTGAAATAAAAGGAGGTGAATTAGTCATCTGCTCATTGCAATGCATTCACAGCGATCTACGAAAAGAAAGATGGCGGCGAGGCGAATAAGGCGAAACTACATCGGCACTGTTTGTTCAAACATCAGAAGGCCAAACTCAGAAAAGAAAAAAAATATTTTTAAATTGTGAGCTGCACGAGGATAGTGAAAAGATATTTCAAGGTGACGTTCTGGCGCCCGTCGCCGACGCAGTCCTCACTATTTGGAGCAGGGAGAGGTACCCCAGTCCAACGTTGTCGTAGTTGACTTTGACGTTGACCCAGCGTGCCTCGTGCGTGGCCTCCTTGAGCGCCAGGCAGTCGCTCCTGTTGTTGACCTCGCTCATGGGGAAGAGCTCGTCCGTGGTGGTGTTGACGCAGCGGTAGAACTTGCCGGCAAACAGGTTGACCCCCATGATGCTGAAGATGAGCCAGAAGATCAGGCACACCAGCAGCACGTTGAAGATGGAGGGGATGGCCCCGACGAGAGCGTTCACCACCACCTGCCCGGCAGAGAGGAATGACCGTTTTTAATGGAGACGGTTCGTTACGGTAAAACGATGGCAGTCAGCTCTGCAGTTCACCAATGATGCATGTGTATCTATGAGGTACCACTTATACAAGCAGTAGCATATCCATTTAAGTAATAATTCTATTACTAACACCATGTACGCCCATATATGTTCAAAGTCAGAAAAGGTATGATTTGTATCTTTTTGGCTTAGAATAATTTCCTCATTTCCAAAGAGTCTTTTGTTTGCATGAGTAAGTAACACAGGTACACAGTTCACGACAAGTCAAATTCAACGTTGGTATTCTTACCTCAGCCAACTCTGTTACAGCACCCATGGTGTAAGCATGCAGTCAGCAAACATGGTAAGGAAAAGCCAGTCAAGTTAGTGTAAGAGTGCATTCGACATCATCATGTTTAGCGTCTTGTACACGAACGCTAGACATGCACATTGTGTAGAGTTCATTGTGTAGTACTACTCGGGTATATTATGTACATGTTTCTGTTCGACATAAAGGTTTAAAGCCCATAACTCACCCTCATCCCTTCAAATCTTGACAGCGCTCGGAGGGGCCTGAGGGCCCTCAGTGTTCTGAGCGATTTGATTGGTCCGAGATCATCATAGCCCAGCCAGTTGGCACCCAAACTAATCAAGGAAATCTGTGGCAGAATTGAAACATTTCCTATTCAAGTGTTACCACCGAGTTCAGCCAAGAAAAATTGGTTGCATGCTACGGTGAAGTCATTTGTTTCAGCTAATAAGCGAAAAGTAAAATGCTTTCCTGTGTCAAAATTACAAAGACGGGCTAGCAATAAAAACAAATCATCGAAACTTACATCCACAATGAAAAAGTCCAGCCAGCACCAAGCGTTGGTGAAGTAGGTCTTGAAGCCATAGGCCGTCCATTTAAGGAGCATCTCAATGATGAAGATGTAGGTGAAAACTTTATCTCCAAACTCGAGGATAATTTTGACGGTCCGGCGCCTTTCTATGTAAATGTCTTCAAAGGCCTGCCAAAAGCAAATATCACACACACTTAAAGGTAGAATCTGTAATGTCGTCAAACAGCGACCTCTAGGCAAAAGAGCCCCGCTTGGTATTGCATTTTGTCTGATATGTGGTCTGATATGTGGGTTGGAGTTGAGTGGGGATAGGGGAGGGGTTGCTATTGCTGGCCACACCTCAGGCTCTGCCGGGAGATGTCTGGAGAAATTCACAGTATAATAAGTGACTACACTCCAACCCACACATCAGTCTAAAACAAAAACAAAAGTGCAATACCAAGCAGGACTCTTTTGCCTAGAGGTCGCTGTTTGATGGCATTACAGATTCTACCTTTAAAGGGAAGATCACATATGATTATTTCTATAATACTGTACAGCTCAGTTTTGATTTGTGAATATGAACAAGTCTCTCCTTAAGCTGAACACCAGGGACACAAGACTCATCATCAAGACTAGTAATGATGATGTCATCAAGAGACAATTGCTGGAGCTGCTCCATAGACAGTGAATAATGGAACAACTCCTAGGACACTATGGCAGTCCTCGTGGTGATTTCTACTGGGATATGGGTATAGTTTCTGATTCGGAGCCATAAGCCCTCAATACAACTAATTTGATTGTAATAGCTCAAACAAAAATTCTATGAGCCCACAAAGTTGGTCACTAATTCATTGTCAAATGGACCAACTCCAAAAAAGTATCACTTGATGACATCACAAATTCAAGTCTTGATGCATGATTTTCAGCTTAGGGAGGCAGTTGTCTGTGTTTATAGACATCACTTACAGTAACTAGCCATGATCATTGGAATAGCACAATATATAATCTGTTTGTAGATAATGTAGAATCTGGATTTCCTCTTTAAAGGCTTGACAGTTATACTGAATCAATGTTGGGGAAACTAGTCTGAAGACTGTAGTTTACCAAACTACTATTTCACAACTAAAAGAGTTCAATTGCATCATGATTTGTCAAATCTGCGTCTGGATTGTCATATATATGGAGAAACATCTGAGGTGACAGAGGAAAGTGTGCATGTGTTTGATTTAGTGGCCTCGGCAGGTAAGTCCTCACTAATGCCTGAGAGCTTGCAATTAACTACCTTAATACGACCTTAACGACAACCAGAAGCAGCTAAACTACTGAAAGAAACCACTAAAACCTGACCTCCGTGAAACGACCAATGCGACAACCGTGAAACATCGTAACTGTAACTGAACATGCAGTTAACCTCTTTTCCGGTACACGCTATTATGCAGTTGCTGCGGTGCTGATGACGCTCACCAGGGCTCCACTGCTGAGGAGGATCATGAAGATGATGAAGGTCTCGAACCAGTCGTGCTCTACGATGGTGAAGCAGGTCCTGCGGAGGTTCCACCAGCGCTTGCCTTTGCCTTCGGAGATGTCCACGCTTAGACATGGCCAGCGCCTCACACAGTCTTAGGCGAGAGAGAGAGAGCGAGAAAGATATCGAAATAAGCTCATTGTCTAGATAAATGACCGTGATTAGTTATACAGCTCAGGTTTCCTCGAAAAGCACCCTTAATTTAGGGGCCGCCCTGATACCGCTTTTTCACTGCCGATATCGATTGGGAGCACTGAACTTTAGATGTTGGCCAATACAGAGTACCAATCCAATCCATTACCATTCATTCATCAATCCATCGATTTTTCTTTATCAGAGAGATTTTACATCTTAATTTGTCACATGGCTCTTGGTCTTGGTATCGTATTTTAATATTGGGGAAATTCTCAATATTGGTGTAATGTATTTATGTATCGGTGGAGCCCTCCCCTTAACGTCCAAAAGGCAAGTACATAGCACTATTGAGCTCTTTGCTACATTTACGAGTAATCATTTTATTATCCTCTATGAGGACAGAAACAGGTGCTGTGGTGAACAGAAAGGACTTCAGCATGTTGGTGGTAGCCTTCATACTATCAGTGAAGCAGGCCTCTGGCTCCACAGGATCAGGCTCCTCTTCCTCCACCACTTCCGGCTCTGGCTCCGGCGGGCGGTAGTCCACTGTACTGCACACGGAGGAGTCGTCGTCTCCCACCTCACGCATCGGCTGGCCGAGAGATAGAAGAGACGCAGAGCGACCGAGTTAGTCGAGTTAAATCTTTATTACCCCCGAGGGGGCCAATCTGTCTCACAGCCGGCAGGCAGAAAGCTACATTTCACGGTGACACAAAACATGAAGACACTAAAAACAATACATTAAAAAGGTGTGTCATCCAGTAAGTGACATTAGGGCTGGGCAGGAGGGTTGATATATGATAATACAATATCATTGTTATACTGTATATGACGGTATAACAATATTTGACGATATTTGTTTTCTCCAGTGCAAATTACAGTGTGACTAGACATCTTTTTGATGTCTTTTTCCCCCTGTAATACAACTGTCAGTGCTTTTTCGGGGGGGGGTAGGCCTATATTTCAATCAAATGTGTATCCAAAAATCTTTATACTACTGCTGCAAGGAAACATTTTTAGATTAACTTAAAAAAAAATGCATGTATTATTGTACAATTTCTAAAATGAACGTTGACGACAGTATAGTAAAAATCCATTCCTTTGCATGGATCCATGATGGTTTACAGTACCTTCATATTCTGTATACTTCCCAGCCCTAAGTCAGATGAAACCCATTACTCAGTAAATGTAGAAACCGCATCACAGTGAGGAGGAGAATGTTGTACCCACTCACCAATTAGTCATGTTGAGAAAATATTGCCATATTCAAGTTGTCATTAAATATGTCATACATTAAAGCTACTACAAGGGGAATTTTTATCAATAATACATCATATCATCATTGTCAGATTAGTTCTGATACCTTGGTATAATTACAGTAAACAAATGAGACCATTGCCGAAACAATTGGTAGCCTAATTGTCACGATAAGGCCACTCTTCCCACAAACTCCATTACTCCATTACTCCATTACTTTACTCCATTACTCTTCCCACAAACTCCATCAACTAGAGTATAAACAGTTATTTTTGTTGATGAAGCAAGTTTTATTTGGAAAGACTTCCTTTGCGCTGTAATGCCGTTCAGCAGAACAGTTGGCATCACAGTATCAATACAAAATGGAGGCTAACAACTGACACGTTGGTCTCGTCAATCATCTATCATTCTCATCTGTCTCATCATGTTTCTGCAGTAATCCTGCTAAGGTATGGACACTGAATTTACAATGATATATTGATGTCAAAATCTTTCAAGCAGTACCTTTGAAGTTATACTAAATTATATTCAAAACATTTAACATATATATATATTTAAGTTCAATGTCAGAATTACTCATGAAGTAACGTTTTGAGTACAAAATGTTATGTATAATACATACCCACAAATACATGAGGGATGGTTGTAAAATATGTGCAGTGTCAATATTTTCCACTTGTACAAAAATAAACCAGTATAATGATGTTTACTCTGACCATCTCATGGTGTGATGAGATCTGAACTGCTAATACTGTTGTTTTAAACTGTGAAGACACTGAAGACAATGATGCAGGTGTCACAGGAACAGGAATCACAAGTTACTCACTTTCTCATCTCCAGGTGCATCGTTTTCTTCATGTAATTTTTCCTGTGAAAAAAGAGGTCGGATAGAAAAAAGAAAATTGTTATCAGGGAGTGTCCATAAAAAAGAGGCATGAATATCAGTATAAACTCCTTATTCTTAAACAAATTAAGGTTATAGAGGAATTAAGTATAACACAGGGCTAGTTCACCCAAATCAAAACAACAGATAGATAGATAGATAGATAGATAGATAGATAGATAGATAGATAGATAGATAGATAGATAGATAGATAGATAGATATATAGATGTGACATTTCAAGCATTCTACTAGTTCTGAATTGCTGGGCTCCTGAGTTGTTATGTACAAATAGCAACTGCAGGTCAATGGGAATAAAGAAAAACCTTTGCCATTATAGATGTTCTGTCAGGAATCACTCACGTCATTAGTTTAACCATTTATTATGATGCAGTATTAAATGGCAATACAGTTAGTCTTGGCGGTATGGTTCTACTCTTAGGGGTGCTCCCTACTGCAAGAGGTTAAAGCATAACAACTTCCACAGAAGATAAAGCATAACAGCATACTGAAACTGAACAGGGAGCACTGTGAACGAATCCCCCATAGGGGATGTAACTTACAGAGTACAACACTTTAGTTGCATACAATACAGAGTAGAACCAAAGCAGGTGGAGGCTGGGGTGGTGGTGGGTGAAAACCTTACTTCAGGTACAGCAGCAGCAACACTTGAACAGCATCAGCAAACAGGGTGTGTGCATGAATGAGGAAGTCTTTAAATAGACCGCCAAATCAGTGTAGGTGGGACTATGGAGCATCAGCTAAACTGTCACAGCTCCACACATGACTTAGAGTGTCCTGCCAGAACTCACTTCACCCATTTAAATGGATGCCGTTTCGGCCATGATGCAGACTAAAATCTAATTCAGAATTGTAACCCTTTGAG
>OMKL01133369.1:0-11664 GCA_900302295.1 Parasudis fraserbrunneri
GGACAAAGAATGCCTGATGCCAATGGCAAAGTTCTATGGTATCACAGAGGAGAATTTAACAGCAGAGCTACACCAGGTCAAGCGCCTGCTGGAGAGAAAAGGAAATCAGGGACACACAGTCAATGACACGACTGAGTTTCTGGATTTAATGCGACCCTACCGGGATGCGTTCACAGACATACACAAGCTTCTCTGCATTTCATTGACCCTGCCCGTGGGAGGCAAGGAACTGTAACATGGCCCTGTTATCCATCAGCAAAGACAGGACCAGAGCTCTAGATATGCAACGCGTCATTGATGTCTTTGCCACCAACCACAAGAACCGGAGAATTGTCCTGCTTTGATGCATTGGTGAGTTTATATATCTCTCATCCCCCCTCTCTCTCAAACACACACACACACGCGCGTGCGCGCACACATTTACAATCACAAACACTAATTCTCACTTTCTCTGTCTCTCTGCCTCTCTCTCAAACACACACACACACACACACACACACACACATTTACAAACGCACTCATTCTCACTTTCTGTCTCCCTCTCTCTCTCTCTCGGTCAACGCTCTTTTCACTGGGCTGCCATGCCATGCCGCATGCATTTGTTTGCTGGTGACTTCTGTATGTTTGTGTGCTTCTGATTAATACATATTGTAGCATCAGGGGGAGAAGTGAACTACGATTTCCAGCAGTCCTGGTAGAGGGGGGGGGGTTATGGGCGTCCAGCCAGTTTTGTTGTTGCTATGGACTCTACTGAGTGTTCCGGTTGCCATGCGCAGGGGTGTGTGTGTGTGTGTGTCTGTGTGTGCTTTTGGCTAAAAGAGACCACCGTTTCTTCCATTCTTGCTACAATATTTTCGTTACCAACAGTAGCCTGGTGCAATGTGTTTTTAGTTGTATAGGGTGTGCTACTTTATGCATTGACTATGCATTGAAATTCTGACATTAAGCTCAGCCCAACCTCTATACAGTCAAGCCACACCATAGCCCTACCAAGCAATACATTCTAGCGTCGCCACTGACAGTCGGGGTCCTTGATCTCATGTTTTATGTTTTCTTGTTGCCACAGAATTACATACACATGGCATTAATATGTGTCTCCAGTGTCCATGTTGGAATCCGATGCCCTTGTACTTATATTGAATGTGATCTCAATGCATCCCTGACCATTGTGCCCACAACGTGATTGGATGATTTAGGTGCTCAGATTACAATCTGGCCTTAATTCGTCTCTGGTGCATTTACACCATTTATATGTGGTTAAGTGCTATCCGTTAACAACCCGATCACACAAGACGCATATTTGCAGGTTTAAATGGGTGAGTCATGATGAGTTCACATGGCTGGTTGACTGGGCACTGGGCCAGGGTGATGCCCTGCAGTTCGGAGAATAATTGACTCATACAATTAAATGAAGTGTGTGTCAATACAATTAGCATGAATAAAATATAAGCTAATGCCTTTGTTTGCATGACATTACTAGAACCATATAGTTTTAGACAATAGACAATAATATAGTTTTTGTCTCAACTGCGCATTCTAAATGGGCCTGTTACACACATTACATGCCTTTCATGCTATGATTGCCACAATGCTAATCATTTTACAGTGTTTATGTTAGCATCCAAGATAAGCAGGCCAATCTCTTGAAGATTAATAGTCACAGCATTGCCCCTTTGTTTGTCTTGTCTGATTAGACCAGATTCTTGCGGCTCAGCAAGTGAGTGTGGCATGTGTTTTGGGTTCATATCAGAATCACACCGCATTCACCAAGTAAAGCAGCCTACAAATAAATGCACTGGGATTTGTCTTGGTGAGATACTGTAAGTGCAGCAACATAACTCACTTTCAGAGTACATACTTACACACATGGTACAAGGACTTAAGGACCTTAATATCAACACTTAACACTCAATACTTAGAAATAACACTATTTACTCTAATGTTTTAGAAACATGGCATACAGAGCTGTTGCAGCTGAAGAGGGAAGTACAGTTTGTGTCTTGTAGTGTATTGGTATGGTGTACCATTAATGAAGTTATGCTGAATAGAGTAAGAGTAAAGCTGTGAGCATTGGGAAGCACAGACATGTTTTCTGAGGCTGTATGTGGCTGTAAAGTGGCACAATAAGTCATTGACACTTTAATCATGACAGTTACTTCAAATATTGTAGTAACAACAACCAACGTGGCAAAAAGCCAAAATGAGTGTCCATCCAATATCCTGAGAATAAGCTTAAAATAAAAGCACTATAGTACATAACAGAACATGCATTGTTTCAAATATCATATAAATAAGCATTGAATTTAAATTGCATTCATAAATCTGTGATACCTCAGTAAGTGTGCAGTATTAAGTGACATTGCAGTCATATGATGTTGTTCTGGTATCTATCAAGACCTTCATCTTTTCCCGTTAGTCCTCACCCTCACATGGTTTACCACTTATCCTCTCTGACAAAACATTCACACCCTTCTTGGTAGCTTGTGGTTTACTGTATTACCGGAGTGACAGGGGGCAGGAGCCAGAAAGTCCTTGTTTCACCACATCTCTGAGTGTGACCAGACCAGCCAGGACACTTCACACAAACCAACCCTCAACCAACCGGGACACAGAAAGCAGAACTGACATTATCTTCTCTATTGCATTATATCCTTGTTACCTTATAGGCAACTATAAGCATTGGGTGAAGTGAGTCAGTGTAACAATAGAAACAACCACAGTTGGGTATGAAAAGGATTTCCTGTTTGGCTGTTTACTCTCTCATTCTACGTATGGGAAAAAGTCACATGATTTACAAAAAAGAGGAATGTTTCTTTGTCTGGTCATCAACAGATAATTGAGTTTGTTGTGACTGAAAGGTTGTCGACTCACTTGCACCTTGTCGTAAATCTACATGGCATGTGGTTTCAAGTTACAAGTTTCAAAATAAGATGCATGTGTTTTGATCTGGTATTTACCATTCCTCTCCATGGCAACCTGACCATCCACATAAAAGAAGAAAAGAAATAGCATGATTTGGAAGCTGTATGCAAATTTGTTAAGCTGCGCGGCTCTCTGGTTGGTTGAGAGGATGTGGCACCATAAGTCTGATGACAGCAGGAAGCTGAGAGGTTCAACACAGTTCACATTAAAGAGAAACTCTGCTGGATGATGTCACCTGGAGGAGATCAGACCTCTAGTGCACTGCAGACACTAGTACTACAGTTGAATATAGTTGAGGAATGAGTGCCTGCAGTTCACTAGAGGGCTGCTCTAGGATATATCACCCGGCTGAGTTTATTGAGGGACTGATGTGGTCGAGCTCTCGAGACACAGAACACAGTTGATATGTTTTATGTACGATTATCACATGTCCTCCTCACAACAGAACGACAGGATTCAGGTTACAAATTGGCGAAATGCCACTTTAAGATTTCTACTGTGACCTCACCATTACCTCCCTTCCCATCTCACGGCCAGGAGTAACTCCATGGGTCTGACATGTCAACCTAGGCGCTGTGAGTGAATTTCCCAGTGTATTTCTATGGAGTCTGTGTCCTGCATGCGGATAAAATAGCATAGATGCAGATTTTATCCCTACCCCTCTGCGAGCCAGTGTGAACAGTATCAGTTCTGCCATGCTTTAGCTTCCAGTGTGTTTTAGTGGTGAGAGTGGGTGTTCGAGGAGGGTGGTTGCAGGACCCTGGGTGTATGATTTAGTCCAGAATTCCTTAACTGTCTGTCTATACTGTAGGTGGGGAGATAACTGTGGAAAGAGAAAGTAAAGGTCATTGCAGACGGTAATCGACACTCCGCCTGCTTACCTGCTTGAATCCGCAGGGGTCTCACTGCTCTCCTCATGTGAATAGACAAGTGACACTGCACGTTGCATAGAAGAAAAGCTCAAGACAATTCAACTCTAGCAGCGGCCCTACGCATGCGTGAGACGAGCACGATCGCGACAGTTTAACGGGATTGCGCCCGCTCGTCGCTCCACCTGTCAGATAAGCCTCCCTACCCGCCCCCTCACTTCTCATTGAGAATGAATTATTTGGGTGCATCAGTTGCTCCCCGTCTGAAAAAACCATAACTGTTGTCAGATGATGCACTTTTAAGAAATATCCTTGACTGATAAATTACTAAATTTCTAATCTGATTATATAATCTGAGGACTGCATTTACATGTATTACCCAACACCTGATCAAATTATATTAATCCCATCTATCAACTACAGTCAGGACTGGTTTCTATACAATAACCCCTTTTTACTCTCCACCATTTGCTTATTGGTAACCCCAACCAGGCAGTGTGGCAGGATGGCCCTTGAGGTAGAGAGGCTGACTAGTAACAGAAAGGTCTCTGGTTCCATCCCCGGTATCGTTAAGAGAGTGTAGTCCTCCGCTGCGAGCCAGCAACTGGAGAGAGGCTGGTATTTCAGGGCCCACCATCTCTGCCAAAGTGCCCTTGAGCAAGGCACTGAACCCCAAAACTGCAACCCCACTTTCTGGAGTGGTGGAGAGAAGTTTCAATGTAGGGTACCTCCATCCCTCCATTTCCATGCATATCCCGTGTTTTTAATGAATGGTGATGCTAAATAAATTCTTGCATAAAAAAATATACTGTACATGAATGAACACATTTTATGAGGACAGCACAAAGGGTTGAGGTCAGGTCTCCCTCTCTCTTTGGATCTCATCTATTGTATGTATATGCCTGTTATTTTCTGTTGAAGATTCATGTCAACTGCATGTTAGTATGATAATTGAATCTGCCACTGCCACTTCATCTATATACTGTCAATATTAGCATGGCAAGGTTGCCATTAATAAAGACTGAAAGGTAAAGGATGTCATGTTGTTGACTGTCTGAAACAGCTATCAGTGTCTGAAAGGCTACAGTTCCTGGTGATGAGTAAAGGATGTCATGTTGTTGACTGTCTGAAACAGCTATCAGTGTCTGAAAGGCTACAGTTCCTGGTGATGAGTAAAGGATGTCATGTTGTTTACTGTCTGAAACAGCTATCAGTGTCTGAAAGGCTACAGTTCCTGGTGAAGAGTAACTGTGTTTGCTGGTGTGTGAAGATTGGCAAGTCGTTATGGTACTGTAGTAGTTACCATGCAAAAGAGTAAAGATTACGATATAAAACACATTTTCTCAAAGATTAAGTTCAAACATTTACCTTTATTTGTTGTAACAGTATAAGAATTAAATAAGCTGTACCTCCATCAAAGATTATGAACCTACACAATACGGTTTGGCTGTAATACTTGATCTTCAATGGGTGGCTACAATGGGGAAAAATCACAGGTGGAACCTCACTCCCCAGGTCTATAGGGGTCAGGTCTTGTTAGTCCCCGTTATCAAGATGGCGGCAGAGTGAACTGACTACCCTTTAGACAGACTTTGTTTATTCTCTCACAGAGACCTGTTAACCTCTCAACAGAATAAGTCAATCTGACAATCATTCATTCATCGATTCAGTCAGTCAGTCAGTCAGCCAATAAATCTGTCTGTCAGAAAATAAGTCATTGACTGACTGCATCAGGTCTACCTCAAGTAGTTCAAATATCCGAAAACATTTTACAGACTATATTTGCAAAGATCTTGCAATTGGAGGATAGTTCTTTACTGTCATTCCACATTATATGCAGTACTGTCCAATATCTTGAGATTGAGGAACAATCTGAACCACAACAGCACGGTGACTCATCAGTGTGGTCATAATTTGAACGTTTCAATTGTGTTTCTGTAAAAGCCCTGAGAAGGGAAGTATGTGTATGAAAGATGCACAGACACACGCTTTCCTCAGGTTAAGTAATGACTCAGTTCTCAAAATAACCACATACAAATAACACAGTACACGTTCTCCTGTTCTCCGAAATTTTAACAGTACCTTAGTATAACAAACACTAATTGAATGTACTGAAATATTACCATAGAAAAGGTACATCAAAACAGCAACGTGAATGTATATTCTATTGCTTAACACTAGTGCTTGCATTTATGTTTCCAACTTTGAATACCTAATAACATGAAATGTATTCAGATAAATACAGCAATTCAGAAAATAAACTGTAATAAACTCAGCTCATTTCTACTGAACTAATAACACTAACTCATAGTTTATAACATACAACATTAACAGTACACTGAATTGGTAACATACATTTCAGCAAACACACATGTACTGGATAGTATACAGACTACAGTGCCAGCCGTATGATTTTCCCACAGCACTAACGTTACTCCATTACACGAGGTTAGTGTGCAGTAGGGCTGTGCGATATGACAATATTTATCGTGGGACGATAGAAAAATGTGTATCGCGAGAGAATTTCCTCTATCATCTGCCATTGTCACAAAAAAGCCACAGAACTGCTTTACAGCAGTATTTTACGTCATTCAGACCATGCTTAACATTCTCTACATGTGGGCTCCGGTTTTATATAGTTCAATGGTGGGCTCGGTTAACAAACAAACATGGAGGAGTGTGACATAAGGAAACTCCCCACAACACTCCTATATATAACAGGACTCAGACCAACCAAGACAAGATGTGGAACTTGTACCTACTATAAAAGGGGGATACTTCTGTCATTTGGTTTTGCTTTGGATAGAAGAAATCTGACACTGACCAGAAAACTGTACTTTGCAAAGTATGCCACAGACTGGTTTCCACATCAACCTCCAACACAACAAACCTCTTCTACCACCTAATGTACCCATGTAACCATGAGAGGCAGAACGGGGAGAGCCAAAAGATGCCAGCTACATGGAAGGCAAGTGTTGAAAAGAGAAACTTCATTTCTATTAGTTCATAGGATTATCAAAAAGTAGTCATGAGGCATGTGGTTATTTTGTAAAGACAGTTTTTTCATCAAATGTACAGAAAACTTACTATATCTTTATATAGTTATGGAGATATGAAATTAACCATATCGTGGTAGAAGATTTTGTCCGTATAGCACAGCCCTAGTGTGCAGTTAGCATTACACCAGGTTAGCGTGGATAGCTTATTCGCCATCATGTAATTAACTTAATTACTTATATACACGGACATACCATAATACAAATACTTTCCTGAGCACATATACACATTCACCTAACACAACCGTGAACATGAACTGTTTATTTTATGAAGGGACTTATACATGAAAAGGTAAGTATTTGTATGAAAGATGCACGGACACAAGCTTTCCTCAGGTCATGTATGTCATGACAGAGGGGAGGAAGCGAGGTGTGTGTCCCTTAACGTAGCTCAACAGCACTATGCTCCCCTTGCTGGAGCCCTTCGGTATTACAACTACTCTTAGTGCTGCTGGTGGGGTGACACTGTTAACATAAAAACACAGAAATTACTGTACTCAAACTGCTGCAACAGACAGCAACCATTTTGAACATAAGATAACATTTTACATGAAAATGCTCAGGCATCAGCATGGGAAAACTACCACATATTCAATGTAGAACATTGCTCTGCTACTGACTATAACTTAATGCTGGTAATGCACATTATTCCATCTGTCACATTTCATCCAATGATGTAACATGCAGTAACCTAGTTATTTAATAGGGGCTGGATATGATTACCTGATCCCAGATGAGAAAATAGGATATGTGTAAAATTGTTGAGTTATTCTGCTTGTCATGTTACTGGGACCGAATGTCACAGCTGAGGACCAAGCAGTTGAATCAGTGAATTGAAGTAGTAGGCTACTTTGGATTTAATGCCCCAGTCCATAATTTTCTTTTTACCATATACATGTGGGGTAAATCCACATATATTCTTGAAACATTTGATCTGTAGATGCAAAATAATAAGCTTTTTGGAACTGTAGTAACCCATCATAAAGTAGAATGTAGGTCTATTTTACTCCAGTGTTTACAAACATTACTAATTTAAACAAACCTTTTACAGCCACAAAATACAGTAAATACACAGTTAAACACATTTTACCTGTTGTCTAGTGTTAGTCCCCAGAGAATAAAAACATGTCTCTATTACTATTTTATTTATTTATTTTGATGGTGGGGCTACCCATTTGTTTATCTTTGGTTTACTGATTGGGTGTGTGTGTTCTTACATTTTGTTTAGAGAGAAAAGCATGATTGAAAATAAGAAGGGACACAGGCAAGTCATTATATTGCATTTTGTCCAGATTATGATCTTTTTCAACCAGTATAACATGACATGCATGTAGACTATTCTTATTCATGTTATCATGTCATAATTCGTTAAATATCTTCTTGAATAGGCTATTCTTAACAGGTTCAAGTCAGCAATGTGATGATACTCCAAAGTGCAGGTTAACACTCAGTGGGAATGTTAAAACAAGAACACTTGCAGCAACCAATTTGGCTACAGGAAACATTCTTTCTGTTTCTTGCTACATTGATGTGCTTCAGCCTGAGCAATACAGCCATTATCTTCATGTAGTGGCAAAGTTGTAGACCAAGGATAGTAAGATATGTGTACTAAGTCACATGTCAGTCATACTTTTAGTAAACACTGAAAAGGCCAAGAAAAGCTCAGATAAGCCACCTTTTTTTTTTAACAGGAAAAATGATCAAAATGCCCCTGTGTAACAGATGGAATGGAACGCAGCCAGTGTACAAGTTATGACTTTTCAAAGTTGTACATTTTGCCCTTTGATTATAGTGCCACCATCTGCCGAATTGTTTTATATTTGTTGTTAGTCATTGGCACACTAGTATCTACAATGTGACAATTAAATGTCATGTGTCTATCATGTAATTTTGTAAATAGCACCACCATGTGGCCGAATGACACTTTGCACACCTCTTCCGCATTATTGAGCGAGTGTTCAGAGACAGATGGTAGCTGGTGTACTCATCGTGAATGGGTCTGGGTATAGAGTGGCTGTGGTCATGGAGGCAGGTGTAACTTCTCACTGGAAGTTTCTTTATTTTCCAATTTTGGCAAAGAGTTTGTTTTGTTGTCTGTATGATGGAATGAAGGTGGCTGAGCGGTGGACCAGTCCATAATGGATGGAGGCTGAGATATGGACATTGTGTTTGGGCAGTGTTCTGAAAGCCTTGGCTAGTTGGTCTGCCTGATAGCTAGTTGTAGCTGAGTGGCCCTGGTTGGGGTTTTGCTCTGAAACATGATCAGAGTAATCCACGTATGTTACTGCGATTATGCTGCTTACTGCGACTAAAAGCATACTTTCATTAACATAACCAGATATCAATGTTTACATGTCCTGCCGTATTCACATTATTGTCTTAATCGCTTTATTGGTGTGCATGTCCGTTCTGAGGAGGGGGCCCTATTGTGAGCTAGCTACACCAGTGTTGGATGCTTCACCAAACCTCATGTTTTCACCTCACCTACTAAGTGACTTGAACATGCACATGTAAATTCCATCTACGTCTATTCAACTTTTTTGTTGTTTATTTTAAAGGAATTAACAATCACAGAAAACACTGATATTGTTAGAATTATATCCACATTTGGGCCTGATATGGCTTCAAGTTGGCACAGCTGGCATCCAGGTGGCACCTCTATGTAAACCGAGCAAGGCCCAGGTATGACATTGATGGCACCGTTTCTGTGCTGGCAAACAAGACATGGGCCAATTGTTGCTGCGAGTATTTGGCATTTGAAATTCACACTTCTTAAAGATTCAATACAATGAAAATCGTGTTTTTCAATCTCATTGTATTTTTTAACAGGTATGTTTATGTAAAATTGCCCAAAATGTTAGAACTGTTGTTGTTATGAAAATGCTGACTAAAGCCCTGGATATCAACAGAATCAAACCATTTCAGATATCCAATCTGCTTCCCTGAGGAGATTGCATAATCTACTCGGGTTACCCTGTTTGGCCTGTCAGTCTGTCTGTCAGTTGTCAGTCGTTGTAAAGGATATCAGCTAGCTAGTACACAAACAAGTAATGAAACTAGTTTGCTACAATTTAGTTAATTTTAGTGTTTCAAAAACATCCACAGCAACGGTGACAATTTATTTATCACTCTGCTAGCACAGGTTAGCCAATGTTAATCTCCCATAGCAACCGACCAACCACACTGGTCGCATGAATTTGTGTACATTTGAAAGCTTCATGTATTATGATACTAACTTGACATCTCCTTTCAATGAACACAGGGCCATGCCCCTCAACATACTGAGAGTTGGCTGTGCTCAGAGAGGGTGCACTAAAACAGTTATAAGAAATGATACATCTGAAGCTGAAGCTAACAATCACATTCCTGACATTAACATTCCACAATAAGCTTTGTCTGACTGAAT
The DNA here is from genome assembly GCA_900302295.1 of Parasudis fraserbrunneri. Lineage (NCBI taxonomy): Eukaryota > Metazoa > Chordata > Actinopteri > Aulopiformes > Chlorophthalmidae > Parasudis > Parasudis fraserbrunneri. The sequence goes on from OMKL01133369.1 coordinate 10,254, forward strand.
TAACATCATTGTACTGGTTCTTTAAGCAACTATCAGGTAATGATGAGGTTGTTTGAAAATGATCACTGGACAAACACTGCTGCCCAGTACTGTTACATCCCCAGACATGTTGCCTGGCCCAATGGCTCCCTTTTTCTTTGCAGTTTCCCCCTTCATTTCTCTTTATATAGATAAATATTCTATTTTGTCGATCTTGTGTCTGTGTTCCCTATATGTTGCAAGATTTGATTTATTGGAAATAAAAAAATCCACCTGTTGGCAATGTCATCTTGTCACGTCAGCTGCACAACACAAGGGAGAAGTGTGAACCAGAGTCTCTCGCCAACTTAGCTAGTTAGCGTGGTGCAAAATCTGTTCCGGCTGCAAAAATAGTTTCGGACTCCTTCTAGGTCATAGCCAAAGTTATAAACTAACACTATATAGTTAAAGTTCCTATTTGCATTTCAAAACGGTAACGTCCACCTGTGTTCATAATCCGACTGCTGTTGCGGCATTTCCAATAAGGGCCACATACTATGGGGCCTGTTATTATCAAATGGCTTCATTAAGGTTGACTTGAAGCTGTGTTACAACAGGCCCTTTGGAGGAGACCTTATGAATAAAGAATATTATAATAGGTTCTGTTTAGAAGTGGATTTGTGAATAAACTCTTCCATTAGACTTTGATTAGGAGAGGAGATTGCTGGTGATTGCTGATGTCCATGAGAGAAGTCGACAGATACCAGTAGGTTCTGACCCCCCCCCCATTAGAATAGCATTCGTTTTGCATTCTCCAGCCTTAGTTAGGATCACATTCAAGTCAAAACACATGTAAGGATAGATATAGATTAGATTAGATCAGATTTAAATTTATTGAATATACAGTACAACGAAAAGAAGTTTGCATCCATCCAGACAGTAAAGTGCAGTAGCAGTATGCAATGTACAATATACAGGTGATTAACTAGAGTATATATAAATAAGTGATTTGATAAATGAGTGCTACTGAGTAGTATGACAAGTGTTACTGAGTAGAATGGCAAAAAGTGTTATAGTCTTATATATAGGGTATAGGGACGTTATGGGAGTAGTCATACTGGCCGGCGGTATAACTGGTAAGGGATATGTACAGATATAGGTATAGTATATACAGGTATGCAAAGGGATATGTGGAGGTATATACAAACAGATGCGGGTAAATAAGTAATAAGTAGGTAAGTAGGTAAATAGTAAATAAAGTGAATAAGTATACAGTGAATATAAATATATACGGTATATACAGCAGTGTTGTACATGCTATAATACAGTTATGTGCAGGTATATAAAGTATATAAAAAGTGAAGACAGTCGGCAGGTATAGGTCGTCAGAGTTCGTACAGTGTGATGCAGAGCCTAGAGTAAAGGCAATGCAGTTCAGAGTTCAGAGTTTATA
>OMKL01133372.1:0-25407 GCA_900302295.1 Parasudis fraserbrunneri
CATAGAGAGGAGGACTCATAGAGAGGAGGACTCATAGAGAACACATAGAGAGGAGGACTCACAGAGAACACATAGAGAGGAGGACTCACAGAGAACACATAGAGAGGAGGACTCATAGAGAGGAGGACTCATAGAGAACACATAGAGAGGAGGACTCATAGAGAACACATAGAGAGGAGGACTCATAGAGAACACATAGAGAGGAGGACTCATAGAGAACGCATAGAGAGGAGGACTCATATTTGTTGTTATTATTATTATCATTATCATCATTGTTATTATTATTATTATTATTATTATTATTAATAATAATAATAATAATAATAATAATAATAATAATACTAATAATACTAATAATAATAATAATAATACTATTATGATGATGATGACGATGGTGATGATTATTATTATTGTTATTATTATTATCATTATTAGTAGTAGTAGTAGTAGTAGTAGTAGTAGTACTAATAACAATAATACTAAATAATAATAGGGAAATTCTGATTATTTTGAGCATGTAGCGTAATACTAATCGTATCATCTTTTGATGCAAAGTGACAAATTTATATTGATTCTCTTATCAGGTTGCCAATGACTATCAATGTCACTACTATAAATCTCTTTGTCTCAGGATTAACTACGTTAATTCAAAAGCATATTTTCACTTCGTTAAATGGCGCGTGCATATATTGCCTATGATCTGTGATGAAGGTCTTTTTGCTGAATTGAAACGACTGTAATTAAGGTAAACAAGGACCAAGCCACAGGCTGCATCTCTCCCCAGCAGATTCCGATAACAAGCCCACATCAATCTTATCCAGGATATAAATAAAAATAGACAAACAAACAAATTCACCCCTGCAAGTTAATGCGGCGCATCTGAGTGGAAAGTAGACGTTTTCATGCGCTCTGGAGATGAGGAGTGACTTTTAATAAAACTGCAAGAAAAACAAATGTAATTCTATACGCAGTATTGGAGCTGGAGAGTTCCAGTAACCTCTTTCCATGGGGGCCATATTATTCCCAGAGTCAAAGAGGCTTCTTGCTGTCTTTTGCTCGTCATCGCTGTGCCCTTCACTCTGCTGCTTTATTTCTCGGGCCATGATGTGAAGACAAAAAAAAACTGGATGATTTTTGTACTTTTTTTCTTCCCTTCTCAGCTCTGCTTGTGCACTCTATGTCTATTCAGGTGTCTGTATTCACTCAATTAGAGAATTCTAAGAAGAAGAAAAAAATCGATCCTCCATCTGCAGAAATGCCAGTTTAACAAATTAGATTCTTGTTTCGTGCAGGTGATTTGGTGACAGTCGGGGGATTAGAAGTAATAAGTTGTTGTGTTTGAGCTCTGGGGAGAAGAAAGGCAAGAGGCGCTCCAAAGCTTGTGGCCACATCTATCAGGTGCGTTGCTGCGTCCTTCGGCCACGAGCCCAGGTAGTGCCCGCTAACGCATCTCATGCCTCAATTAGCATCGCTGCCCTCTGTGTGGACTCGATTAGACCGTGATTTATCCGAAAGAAATATAATTATGCTACCAAATAAAATAATCAGCATTGAAGAGCGATTTCCTTAACGAGATGGAGCGGTTGGATGTCACGGAGTAGCGGCGCCTCATTAGGGCGGTAATGAGACTTCGGGGTGATCCCGATAATTATCGAAATCTGTAAAATAAGGATCAAGCCAAATGTAACCTTAATTTGTCTGGCCACTGAGTTTACTTAATATTACACTCCTATTTATTAAGCGTAATATAGGGTAGACTTATTTAGGCTGTTTGAATTACTTCATATAGCTTAGGCCTGCATAATAGGAGTAGAAAAGACAATATTGTGTCATAGAGGCCATAGGCCTACCACCAACCGGATGCTCTGCCCCCAGAGTACGCCTATATTGTCTTCACTTAAGTTGTGAGAAACATCCTGACACAATCCAGAGGCAAAGAAAAGGGTCATTTGACCATCATTCACCTGCATCAACTATCCATTATAATCAGTATTGTTCATAAAAGGCTTAGGAATATTCATTTTAATAACGCAGGACCATTACAAGTATGTCATGTAAAGAAGGAATATCATGCATTTGAAGGAATATATTGCTTAAAACAAATAATTACAATTTTCTTCACAGTTATATGGCTAATTGATTAATCCAGCTTGAATAAATACAGAGATTGGTATTATTTGTAAACCATAATACAGTGGAATCAGTTGACAGCATTATATGTGCGGCGTGGATGGCATTTCTGCAGTGATAATAAATCCAATTACATGGCCAACATAAAACCTTTTTCTGAAGAATTAACAGCAATCCACAGATCTATATGGTATCAATTATTGATGAAGGAATGACAACAAATGGCTTTACAAATATGCCTATAAATTAAACTCTGAAGTGCAGTTTTTCAAAGAACCAAACCTTAACAATGGTGATAATACAGTAGAACCTCATTTATCCAAACCCCTTGGGAATGTTGTTCATTAGACTGAAATGTTCAGATTATTGAAATGTGTGAAAATTCAAGGGACCTCTGCTGAAATTTATTTTTTTATTCAATCAAGTACATTGCAAAGTTGTTTCCAAATGCAATATTTGTCAGAAAATGTGTTTATATAGGATATGTGTTCAGATATGCAACAGCCAGGTGAAGTAGTGGGGGAGGGGGGGTGTTTCTGGCCAGTTCTGAACTCTCGAGGTTCGGCTATATTAGGTTCTACTGTTGTTGTAATAATAATAATAATAATAATAATACAATTTAAAAAAAACTCCACCCTTCCACTTTAAGAAATTGAGAATGTTTATTTTGATACTTGTGAGATTGAACACACAGGATAAGCATGTTAAGATCAGGTGGCATTGTGGTCAAACGTAGAAATAAATATAAAAGAATAAAGACTTTGAATGATTCTGTTTGTCTCCATGTTTCCAAACAAGGCCCGACGAAGGGAATGGACATTTAAGTAGTGCATTTCACTGTGAGGCCATCATCCTTCAAGCTTCACTGAGTCCAGCATGGTCCTAGCCTCTTTGTACTCCTCTGCTTCAGCCAAATCCTCTTCGGTTTCCTGGAAGACAAACAAGAAACACAAGAAGAGCCTGACATCTTTTTTTTCTCATTGTCTCATTGTTCCATTTGCAAGAGAGAATTCCCATTTCTTATGAATGCTACTTTATGTGACAAACAAAATGTCCCATATCCAATATTCACTGAGCCAGGACATCAAGAAGATGGTCATCAAATCTCTTCCATGCTTTGTGTGGAAGACTTTAGAAAAACATAAGACAAAACAAAAGATTTTAAAACCAAACCCCATATCTAAGCTTCAGCTCATACAATACTATCCAACTCCAGAATCAGCTCATTCCATCTCGTCTGTACTAGAGGTAAAATAAGAGCCAGCAATTATTCAAACAAATACCGCATAACCTTCAATGGCGTATTTCAATAACATTAACATTTTTCAGAGACCATTATATTATTGAGATCTGGATTTAATAGCCAAGGTTTGGACTGAGGGGAGAAGAGCCGCTGTAATGTGTGACAGTCCGGGGTCACATCTGTGCTAATCAAGTGTAGGTGGGTTCCAACAGTGGTCACCGTAGTGACAGCACCGCTAATGAACTGTGATGAGTGTGTGAGAGTGTGTGTGTGTGTGTGTGTGTCTAAAGGAGGAGATAAGGATGGGTGTTGGGTGAATGATAGGGAAGGTTGACATGATACCGGGCTACCTCTTCCTCTCCAACCGTTCAGCTCTCTTCCCAGTCTCTCAGTATAGTCACCGCTGTCTTGACTGCTGCTCTGTATTAATTGGGATCAGCCCGAGACATAAATGTGTATGTTCCACTTCTGTCCTTATTCTCTCCCTTACTTCCCATTATCCTCAAAGTAATAAACACCAATGTACAGGCAGAAAGACACACAAACATACCCAGTAAACTAATGGTCTAATCAACAAAATCTCAAAACATGTATAATTTATGTTAACAAATGGTTCTGGTATTCTTTATTTATGGCTGCTGATGGACGTTTAAAACCACTTTTAAAAAGGAGATTAACACGTGCAAGCTTTGCTCACATCTACAGCGCTCAATTTTAAAAAGGAAAGGAAAGGTGATGAAGGAGATGCAATAGAGGGTATGCACTGATGTCTCTTTCCCACCAGAATACAGGTGGACTGAGTGGCAAAACATGCTGCAACATGGCTGCCTTGGCTCTGCCTGCCTCTTTTCTTTAGCCATCAGCGGTCTGTAAAAAGATAATTCAGATTTCTTGTTGAATCCATTTGTACAGTCAATCGCACAACAGCTCTTCCACATTTTAGACGTAGGCATTCAAGCTGAATGCCAACGCTGCCACTCAGTGAGTTAGTAGTTAGTTAGACTAACTGACTGAGTGGCAGCGTTGGCTGAAGTGATTCCCGCCTACTGTGATGTCACGTGCATACCCTCTATTCACTTTATGTTCCTAGGCGACAAGGATGCTGCTAGCTTGCCGCTTTTTTAATTCTACTTCCCATATACATGTGAGACAGACACTATCTAGACAAGGATATATTAGCCTTGGAGGGCTGTCAATTATGAATGAAAAACGGCAAGCAACTTGTTAATTTTTTCACAATTATCTTTGTTACAAGAAGAATGGGCTAGCTAAGCAGTTTTGTCCATATAGAGGTATTATTTAGTAATTACTTTTGGGAATATCCACACTAGCTTGCATCTGTGCCACGAAGTTCAGCAACCAGAAATAGAACTACAACAGCAAAAGTGGGCGGGACAAAATAAGGTGAATAGCCAACAGGGAAATGTGGATAATAGGAGGCTTAAAGCGAAAATCCACCCTAAAAACTGAATTTACATTGTGCTATTCCAATCATCACGGACAGCTAATTAAATATTTACAAACATAGATGACCGTCTCCCTAAGCTGGAAATCAGAGCAGAAAAACTTCTCAATAAAAAAGGCTCCAATTATTTTTGTTTGAGCCATTACATTAAAATGAGTTTTATTTAAATGTAGGGCAGCTCCGAATCAGAAAATGTACCCATGTCCCAGTATAATCACCATTGTTCCACTATTCAATGGGGCAGCTCCAGGATTTATCTCTTGATACCATTGGACATAATTTAAGGTTAGGAGTAGTTTTTTTTTGTTTCTTCTGTAAATGAAACATTTACAGAAGACATCAACAGAAACTATATTTAGATATAGATATAAAAAACTCATTGCATGTCATCACTAGATGTAAGTGATGTGTCTGACTGTTGTCAGTCTGAGGTGGTGGGGAGTGGACTGGGGAGGACAAATGCTGGCTGTCCTCCGTTAGGGCTGGTCTTCCCATCTAAATTTAATGCATTTAATTTTGTTCCCTGCCAATCTTTGATTGACCAAAATGTGTAAAATTATGCTTCAAGAGAGGATGTCCTCCCTTACCAATCAACCAACAGAATTAAGGAATGATATTCTATACATTATATCCGCTTGCGGTTCATCTCCTGTCAACTGCCCTAGCATCATAGCAAGCAAGCAAGCATGAATATGAGTATTCAACACTTAAGGCACAATGAGTAGAATTCAGCCACTAGATGTCACTAGAACACCAGCATCTCAGACCAAAACAATGTGGTCATTAGATTACATACGTACCCTGCTGTATACCGTCCAACTAAGTTAAGCGCAAACTGTCAAACTAGGCATTGCAGATCAAATATCACTCAAGATCCATGTTGTCAAATACATATTCTATGTTCAACTTTAGGTAGAAAAAGAAAAAGTTGACGAGCGAGCAAGCTCCCATTTTCTTTTTGAAAACTGGAACAGAGAACCCAACTAGCAGCAAGTTTATCCATCAGGTACATTCCACGTGTGAATACGACTCCCTGCGCGCCTTTATTGGCTGGGGGCTACACACCAACTGCCCAACGGTTGACGCCCAGAAGCGTCCCGAAGAAAGCAAAATAAGACAATACAGGCAGAGGGAAGGGTCTCTGCAGATACAGACACCACCACACACTTCTAGTGGGTCATAAGTGATGCTTGAGAGGGATTACTTTTGTATCTAATAATCTATAATGAGTCTATACATTGTTATTTTAGGAAAATTCTCCTGATTATGCCTTTAAGGTTTATGGACAACAAACTAGGGCTGGGTACCAAACTTCAATACTTTTATGGCACCGACTGAATTGCTTCGATATTATCGAGTATCGAAAAATGCCTTGTCATTTGGTACCAAATGTCGATACCTAGGCGTAAATCTCATCAGCGTCAGTGAGCTAATAAGCATGCAGCACGCTTGTACCAAGATCTAATAATGCTGGTGATTGGCTGTCTAACGTTACACATCGTAGAGGCATGCCGGAAAAACACTACGTTACGCCCGGCGAGACCGGGCTCACGTGTGTGTGTGTGTTGTTGAGAGGCTTAACTACAGTGTGCGTCGCATAGGTGTAAAAATTGTCTAAGAAGAGATCAAAAGTGCGGCTCCATTTTGTCAGGCTTGATGCCAACAGCACGCAATGCAATACATGCAAAAAGGACATTGTTGCTAAGACCGATGAAACACTTGAACGTGCAAGGAATACATTTAAGAGCAGAGAGTTGCTCCGTGTTCAACTGCAAGAACAACGGACCACAGCCGTCTTCCTCTCAGCATTCAAGTCCTCCTTCAATATTCCCCCTCATCTGAGATTAATGAGGACGGTGCTATGATGAGGTAATGTTTAGCGAACATAAAAATTCGCCCCAACTTGTACATGGTTGTTTACTAAAGTTAACGTTACTGTAATAGGAGTGCGCTTGCACAACATGGCAGCTTGCTCATAAAACCTTATTTTTCCACCTAACGTTAAACGGTTCACTAAAATATGTTTCTGACAACATTTTGCTTGAAATACAATATGAAATTGCTGGATCTTAATTCATATTTTAGCTGCACCCCCTAGTTTGACAGACAGAAACAGACCGTCATAAACAGGACTGTTCCAATACCTCCATGACTGAAACGGTAATGTTATAGAGGCATGCTAGAATGCATAATCCCAGTGGTATTTTGTTGTAAAGACATGTAAAGATATGTTTTGGGGACCTCAGAGACCTATATCAACTTGTTGAAAAGGAGTATAATATGTGACCTAAACTAGGACCCATGTAACATTAACGTTAGATATTGTTTGTGTGTAGCTTTAGCTTATGGCTCTAGATGGATAGCTAAATCAAAAGGTGAAATGCATTAAGATTGACAGTAACTGATCAACTTGAACTAACATATAGGTTAGCTTGTTAAAATGTGCTTATCCATTGGGTTGGCTGGCTGAACAGCCTGAATGCCAAGGAGCTGAAAAATAACACACAAGATTTGTACCATAATGTAATTTTCTTTTTGTTAAAATGGACTTTGTAAAATTGGTATAGACAAAAGTATTGTTCAGGAACTGGTATCGAAGTCAAGGTACCGGTATCGAAAAATGTTTTAACGATACCCAGCCCAACAATAAACAGAATGAAATTGTTGACAAAATTGGTATCTTGCTATCCAGCTATAGCACTCTGTGTAAATGTTTGTAAATTAGTGTGAAAGATGATTAAAAAGCTCATCAGTTTGCCTTCCAAGCTAGCTGGAGAAGAGTCTATGCTGCTAGACAAGGAGCCGCACAGCAAGCTGACAGCACTGAACAGCTGAACAGCTGGCACAGACTGAGGAGCAGTGCTTCTAGTTAGCAACTCCCTTCCACACACCGGAGACGATAAAAGAGCTGGAAGACTTCTTCCTAAAATCTAATTCACGAAGAAATACCAGCGGGTGGGAATTCACACTGTGTCTTATAACATTGCAGAGATGAACTTAATAGCAGCTAACTCTCGTTATTTTCAAAAGGCATTCCCTCACTTGACTTGATGCTTTTCTAATAAGTGTGTGTGTGTGTGTGTGTGTGTGTGTGTGTGTGTGTTTATTTTCCCTAGATAATAAAACTCGGAACCACCTATCCATCCTAGGGTGGCAAAGTGGTTAGCTCTACTGCCTCCCAGGGTTCAAACCCTGTTTCTGTGTGGAGGTTGCATGTTCTGCCCATGTTTGCATGGGTTTCCTCCTACACCATAAAAGACATGCATGCTAGGTACACCTCTGCCATTGCCCTCTACCAAGGCACTGGTATTAGAGCTGGAGTTGGTCCCCAGGAGCTGGGCTATGGCGGCTAAATAATTAGGATGGTTTCAATTCAGAGGACACATTCCATGGTAAATGTACTTGGCAAATATAGCTTCCTTCCTTCTCCAAAGCACCTCCTATAATCTTTTCTAAAGCCTAGACCAGAAGCAGCCCTGCTTTTCTCTCTCGGTCTCTGCAGTCCATCACCAAACATCCAATGCAGTTCAGACTCATTACTTTCTTGCTGTTCTAGAGATGAGTAGCTTCATTTATAAAATGCATTCCCTCACTTGGTGCTATACTCGTGTGTGTGTGTGTGTGTGTGTGTGTGTTTCCCCAGATAATAGCATCAGTCCTTGTTGATATGTAGGCTAAGTAGAGATGGCACAAACTTGCTCCTTATGTAGGCTACATAACCTTTAATATCTGGTGATATTTGACATCTACAGATATGTAGCCTAATTATTTTTGTTATAGAAATATGATCTACATTTGCATAAGTATATCTGGATACTGATTATTTGTATATCCCAGTGAACATACAGCATGTGAAATATTATTTACCTTTTATTTTTATTTATCCTTATATATTATTTTTATGCCATTTCATTGTTGTATAGTTGTGCCAACAATGTCACAATTTCAACTCTGGAATAATAAAGTTATTAATATCTTTCAAAATGCAATCCCTCACGTTTTGCTATTCCATACTTGACCTCCTCAATTTCTTTTGAGTCACCAGCCGCCACTGATATATATAATCCTATATAGAAATTGCACATTGCAGGAGTATTAAAAAGAAGCTGTGATGGAAACTGGATGAGAAAATACCATGTTGAATAACGTAGCACCATTACAAATTTTATTACAAGATAAAGACATCAAAAAGAGGTCATATCACAATGTAATTTGCATTGGAAAACCAAATACTTTCATACCATCAGAACTAAGAATATATTGTCGTATGACATTTTGTCCTTATCGTCCTGCCCTACACCATGCATCACATTTGTTGAGAGGTACTGGGGTATTTTAATCACCTTGTGTCTTATGTTATCATACAGAGAACATCACATCTGAAATGTGCATTTGTGCTAGCAGGTCATGGGCGAGTTGACAAGTGGGTATAGACCGTTTCAACTTGACAACATAAACATTCAGATGAACCCAAGTTTATTGCCTGTTGCAATGTTTGCTAATATAGGAACAGGAATGAGATGACCCCTGACTGTCACACAGAACAGGAAATAAACGTGGGTCCAAGCTGTTCCCTAGCAACACAGTTCCAGCGAACCCATCTATAATTACAATCTAAATTGATTTTCCATCATGGAAGTTCTGTTCTACTGGGGAGATCAGAAAGTGCGGTGAACTCACTAGTATCTGGAACAGGTCTGCATGTGCCATGGCCAGACGACGGTGGCAGTCTGGGACCATCATTTTGGACTCCTGCAACACCTCCAGCTGAAAACACACAGAAAGACCACATTAATGTCACCACCATCCTTAGTAACAGTATCAGAAAGACAACATTAATGTCACCACGGTCCTCAGTAACAGTATCAGAATTACCCAAACCAGTCATTATGTATTATTCTTCATCACATAAATCTATATGTTAGGGAACAGCTGTTCTTATCTTTTTTTCACACTTATTGTGTGGATGAGACAATATCATATCATATACAATAATATGAACATTTCATGGCCAAAATGGTCTCAATTTATGATAAGCTGAAAATCTTGTTTTAGTTGTTTAGTTTTAGTGAAAGAATAACTATTTTGTGCCACTAACAGAACATTGCCATAATGCTGAGCCTACTGACTGAATGTTGTGGGCTGGGCTCACAAACACCAGAAGATTCCCCCTTGTAACGATGCAAAATAAAACAACTAATCAAGACATAACTGTATGTTGATGTTGTTGGTTATTTTAGCTTAAGTCGCCAGTAATCACGGTAGGGATGATAATAAAAAAAATGAGCTGTCATAACTGTTTACGCCGAGATATAAAGTGAAACTGGTTATTGTCCCATCCCTAGTTTAGATCCAGACATGTTCCTTCTCTGAGGTTTTTGGCATGGGTCTTGGCAATATGTGCAGGGTGTCCTACATACACTTCGCTATGGTTAACATCCTCCAACAAGCTCACTGTGTGAAAAATGTTATTGAGTTATTGATTGGGGTGGGGAGTTGGGGCGGCGGGGGACCTCCCTTGCTCCGACTGCACACCTGGGCGAACGGAGAAACCCTGAGCCGAGGGCACGGTGATCAAGCGTAGAGAGAGGCATTACTACGCTTGGAGTGGAACTCTGTTACAGCATGGGTAACTTTCACAGCCACGGCTAATGTGGAATTCCCCCGACTGGCACCCTAAAGCGCGGAGAGGACTCGGCTAATGCTGTCAGACACACACTCACGCATTGACACGGACGCACACTTCCCCAAACGAACCCTGCGTCGAACTGGAGAGCGACAAAAGCACGTGCACACAGATGCACAACAAAAGATGAACTTGCGTGCGTGGACAGCACCTGGCAGACTGACAAGACAGACAGACATACAGACTGGGGGGCATGGGCTTCTATCTAGATGTGACGAGGTGAGGCAGACTAAGCAGTGGGGTGCTGAAACAGAGAAAAGTCACAGTGCCCTCCCATTGCAGTGGAATGATCCCATCAGCACTGGATATAGATGACACTTAGAGTGTATTGATTCCATTAAAATAAAAATCCCTAATCCATCCTGCCCCAAGCCTCTCATCTCCAACCATAATCCATCTGGCCTCCCCAATCCCCCCCATTTAACACCAGCCAAGCCTGCCCCGCAGTCTGAGCCTCCCCTCCCCTCCCCTCTCCAAATGAACAAAACAAAACAACATCACTACCATACACACTGAATTCTAATGCTATCTGATGAACATTGTCAAAATGGTGCCCTGTCCTGCCATCTTCATGGGTGCGAGATCCTGCTTGAAACGTGAATACGAGTTAAAACAGAGAAAAAACAAACCGTTAGGGCTTACATTTAGGCTAACATCCTGATGTGTCTGTGTTGGAATTGGAATAGGCCTAGATCTTATTCTAATGAAATAAGGTGAGGCGGTAGGGCAAATAGAGGACAGATGTCACCGTGGGTCTATGACTCTTTTATAGTATAAGACCCTCCAATCCCTCCTTCATGGCACGCCAGTCTGGAGAAATGATGGAGGGATGCAGGCAGAGGGAGAGACAATGAGAGGAGGACATGGGCCAGTGATCTGTTAGTGGCTCTAAATTACCAGCATGTGTCAGTAATTATCAAACTCCTCCAAAGTTACATGATTTAATTAAATCTGCATCAAGCAAATTACAAAATCACTAATGATTCTCCTCTCAAAACCTAATTCTTCATTATCATTGTGGACTGACCTCATTACGTGAATGAGGGGCTACTCAAGTCACCAACATGGTAGAATTCTCTACATAAGGAAGGGAAACACCCTCCATCACGTACTGCTTAAAGAGTGAAAGCAAAGCACTAATCTTAAGACGTGAAATCTGGAATAGCTGTAATAAAAATGTACTTTAATGGAAACACCTGATTGTGTAAGTCAGGTTACCCTACCACTTCTTACAACGTGAAGCCATTCTCCCCTACATACCGGTTTCTTGTTAAGGACTTCTTTTTTATTTTAAAGACATTTCTGCTTTATTGGACAGTTGAGAGTGACAGGAGACATAGGCGAGAGAGAGCGGGGACATCTGACAAAATGCTTTGAGCCGGATTCAAACCCACAACTTTGTGACCATGTGGTATGCGCCCCAGCCCTATGATCCACCGGGATGCCATCGTACGTACTTGTTTCTTGATAACATATTCATCTCCCGCCTCTGCTTTCAGACGCTCAATCTTCTCCTCCTGTTGTCTGGTCTCTTTTATGTACATCAACTTCTCCTTCGCCAGCCTAAAGACAATAAGAACAGAGAAGAGAAGGAGAGAGAGAGAGAGAGTTCAAAGTAAAAACCTGTGACGCACAGTGTTGTAAAGCCAAACAAGAAAGGTAAATGCGCACAGCCTCCCAGATGGATAGTACAGGCTGAGCCATAAAAAGAGGTGCATGTGATGGCTGCCCTTTTCCAGCCTTAGGCTGGAACACTTCTCCCACTGTAGGGACACAGAGATCATCTCCCTTAGGAAAACTGGATCCACACCTTAATATCAACTAGGACTGGGTGAAAAACATAAACATCACCGTTTTTAATTTTTCCAGAGGGAAAAAATGTGTGGTTTAAAAACATTTTTAATTTGGATTTCAAGATTGACAAGTTGTTAATTTTGCTGTATTTGTTTGTTTTTGAGAAACCATAAGGCCAGCCACAAGATCATTTTTCACTAGGGATGTCCCGATCAGGTTTTTTTGCCCCCGATCCTGATCCAAGTCATTCAATATTGAGAATGTGCTGATACTGAGTCCCGATCCGATATTTGCATTTTCCTAGATAATACAGCTGCACAGCGCACATGTCAGTATATTAAAATTAGTAAAACCAATCTAATGTAGGCTAGATATGCTTGGTAATTTAATAGCTCTGCTTCAAGAAAAAAATGGCCTACATCACAGCTTTCCCTTAATGCTTTTCGTTAATTTTTTTAACAAATAAGGATAGGAATTTGATCGGGCTTAATATAGCGGATACCGATCAATTAATATATTCTATGATCAGCTCCCGATTCCAATCTGTCTGATCGGGACATCCCTATTGTTCACTGTCTTTACATTTTCCTAGCATACACTGTCATTTTTCAGCACAAGTGGACTGCTGCTGCTGAATAAGTATGGGGGAAACACTAAAGTAAAATAACAAACTGTCATTTTATGTTGTACATAAGGCTACTCTCTATTTTCAGGCCTGCAGAAAGAATATGTTGCAGCAGGTGAAAAAGAGCCAGACTAAGCCTTCATAAATGATCACAGCAGTAAAACATCCCCCCTGTGTGTGTTGTGTGTACAGTGTTCTGAATCTTCCAGTGTGCTTGGTAACTGTAGCATGTCTTCCAGCTCCGGCCTGATCACCATGCTTATCTGACTCCTGCCTCTATTCATCTGCTACTCTTAGCCCACTCTTCTCTGCAAAACACACACACACACTAACACACACACACAAGTCCTTTTTAGAGATTAATTGATCATCAATTTAGCTCCTAATTTGGACCAAGTCAGGTGGTAAATGGGCCACTTTTCCTTGATTGTTAGTGAAAATGGGCTTGAGTACATTGATAAATTTTGATTATTTATCAATTACGGGCCAAATGAAACTAAATCTATTAAATAAATTCCGACCCTGATTGGCATAATGGAGTTTGAAAATATCGCTATTGATAATGATTCCCGACTAATAGTCTTTTTCCGGCTGCGCTTGCTTGTCGGAATGACGACGCGAAATTCATTTTTCATAAAATCAGCTGCGTGTGCGTGAGTGAGTGATCCTTCATTAATCAGTCACATTACTGGAGACCCTTCCCTCTGTGTTGCACGGTGCCTTGCTTAGCTGAGGAAGCCAACAGCACTCTGTCATATTTTACATCAATTACCGCTCATTTTAATACGTTTCCATCAAGACGCTTTTAAACGGGCACCATATGCAATAGTAGCTCCCTCCTTCCTCTCTCAGGCTTCATACAGAATGAGTGATGTCACTACGGAGGTTGTTTAGACTCAAAGGAGGCAGCAGAGAGAGGAAGAGACGGAGGAAGGAGGGTTGGAATAATTTGAATAAAACTGAAGGACAGTCTAATAACAAAATGTCCATTCCTCCCCATCCCGTCCCCATGTTAATTTCTTATTTCTCTCAGACTTGGGAGCGCTGTGTGAATGAGGGGTAGGGTCGTGGCTGGTTTTAAATAGACCTGCCACCTCAGGCTTAATGGAAAAGGCAGCTCTCTGGAAAATAGAAAAAAAAAGGAATTAGAGCCAGCCGACACACACATTCGGCCGCCTCCTCTAGCACTGTATTTTTGAGCCACGACGTAGCCTGTGCCAGGGCCCGAATGACAAAGGCAAATTACTGTTGTCATTTTATTAAGGGCATCCGCCTCGCTAGGGCAGAAAGGCACTGACTGGAATGTGCAAAAGCCACTGGAAAGAGGCCTGGCTAAGAGAGCAGGCAGGGTTCCTCTCTGCTCCCTAATATAAAAGGCAGGAGGGGGGTGAGTAGGGTAAGGACAGAGACACAGAGGGAGATGCAGGAGACAGACTTGGAGGGGAGGGGGGGGGCACATGAGATTATGAAGAGACAGAGAGCAAAGATAGTCTGTTTTATTTGACCCCAACTGCAAGCTAAAGGGTCCAATGCCAAGACTCTGTACTACTGGACAAGTGAGCTGAAAGCCAATGGTATCATTCCCATGCAAATGCTCCAGTGATATATTCAGTCCCCTCAACAGCAGTTAAGGTAGCCTATTCTGAGTGAAGAGTGTAGGAAAGAAGGAGAATTAAGACATCTCAATCTGAATGTGTTTGTACTAGTTGATAAAGCATCACCCTCGATTACACTGCTAGGCCTTGCCATTTTTACTGCATTAGACACTTTCTCTGTGACATCATCCTCTATGGGAAATCCAGCCACCGCCATTACCATTACCCATTCTCATCAGGGAGCCTGTTAGTAATCTGACCCTAATCAAAACACAATCGATAGCACATTACACAAAGGCCTTTGGCAGTAAGGAATCAGGAGTATGGCTTATGAGGGAGAGATAGGCCTAGACCAACAAAAGATGCTTTACAGAGCCCATTATCTCGCCACAGTTATTAATATCTGACATATTTTCTATTCTAGGGTGGTACATTTGGCCACTGTACAAATGTAGAGGTACCCTCTTAATGGCTGGCAAATGTATTAATAGGCTGGCTTGACGATTCATGATCTTGAAGGCCCTACATGAATAGGGAATGTTTTCTCCTGACAAATAGAGGGCTGAAGATTAAGTAAATAAAATAATAGCTAATAATAATCAGAGAAACAGGGGAATTGCTACAGTCAGTAAACTGTCCTTTCTATACTTAGACTACACTTATCTAGACTTAGCTTAACTCTAGGTTACTCACACTAATGCCAATGTTTGTTCATTTGGCCAAAATATAAGACAGGCCTAATGCACATGACCCAATTCTGAGCATGACTGATTTAGTAAAAAATAAATCTCCTTCCCTTGATTGAGATCAGCAACTTGACATAAGTCTATAGTCTCATCGAATAGTACAACTTTAGTCTAAAGAGCTGAATGTGCTCCATACTTGTATAAGCCTGGGCCCAGTTTCCCATAGGCATCTTAGCATTAAGAACATCTTAGCCCATTGACTCAGAATGACAATGTGATCTTAGTGCCAAGAGGGTTTTAGGAAACTGCAACCTGGTCCAAACCAGACTCTTTCAGTCTGTCTGGTGTGTTTATTAAGTGGTCTCGTAAATGCAGCCGACAGATATAGACCTCTCAAGTCTTGTCGTCATTTTGGGGAGGAAAATCTCTAAGCTCTGGCTCCTTTTTTCCCCCCACGGCTATGGCAAAAAATGAACAGTGATTTTCTTTCCCGTTTACCAGGAATTTTGTCCTTTACCGTGCAGAAATTTCAAGAGCCTGCATTACACAAAGACGAAGCGAGGGGCAATCTTTTAATAATCCATTAATGGTACCATGGGGAGACTGGTGGAGGCAGAATTACGACACACGTGAGAGGTCTATTGCTCAGACTGGAGCACCCTTGTAATTACAGCGATTCAATATAAGCTTTTATTTTTCATCAACTACTATGCTCAAATTTAAAGCCAGTAGGCCAAAAGGTTGGCTGACACGTCAGACCCATGGAAAGTGTCAGGCTAGGCCAAATGGTAGTTCAAATCCCAGCTTGCTAGACTGTCCTACTACAGATCAACTGTGTAAAAGACGAATATAATGTGAAGCGAAATGTAGAGGCGGGATGAATTAGGGATGCACCGCTCAGATACTGTGAATCGGTATCGGGCTCTGTGGATCTGTGTCGGCTACAGACGGTCTGATCCATGACTGAGCCATTACAAAGTTGTCATAACTTGTCCTCCTCCACTAACAGCAGAGCAGTGCATGATTGAGAGGGAAATATGTGAATTATGTGAATGCATTCAGCTAGGGCAGCAACTAAAGATCATTTTCATTATCAATTAATCTGTTGATAATTTTTTTTCGAATAATCTATTGGTTGTTTGGTCTATAAAATGTCAGAAAATGGTGAGAAATGTCGATCACTGTTTCCAAAAGCCCAGAATGACATCCTCAAATGTCTTGTTTTGCCCACAACCCAATGATATTCAGTTTACTGTCATAGAACAGTAAATAAACCAGAAAACATTCACATTTAAGAAGCTGGAACCAGAGAATTTGGACTTTTCTTTCTTAAAAAATGACTCAAAACGATGAATCGATTATGAAAATAGTTGCTAATTAATTTTCTGGTGACTTAAAATCAATAAATCGACTAATCGTTGCAGGTCTACATTCAGCTTGATGAGATACAGGCCAGAAGTTCAGGATTGTTATTACATTAGGCTATAGCAATAACTGAGCAAAATTGGTTGAAGGTTTCAGTGACCAGTCAGTTTTTCCCATCTCCCCTTCCCTCGCTCTCTTGTCTATCAGTTGTCATTCTCTGTCTTGTGTTGCTAAACACATTTAACTTGTTTGCTAACTATCTAAAAAAGCGAACTGTTGGACATGGCTACAATGACAGTTTTTTTAGATTGCAAGGTAAAATACAGCTACCACTGTGGCTCTTCAACTAAAACTTCTCCAGGAGCTAAAATAGATCAATTTTCGCCTTCATTAGTCCAGTAAACAGTGTATGCAGGCAAGCCAGCACAGCAGAGTCTAGCATCAACTAGGCTGTCAATCAAATCTGTCATGGGGCGGACTGATCTCTTGAACTGGCCAGGCTTGAGAAAGGCACCACAGAGGCCATAGCTAAACCCAGTTACACAATAATAATGAATCTCTATTACATTTTTTTTGTGTTTATGCATTTAAAATTAATGAAAATATCTTGCTTGGGTTGGTTTTATTGCTTTTAGATTGATCATAATGATGCATGTAGTATGCAGCTGTTTGATTATTTTAAAACATTAGACATTATGCAAATCTTTCTTTTTTATTAATTAACAAAAATATTGGATTGGTATCGGCAGATACTGAAGGTTGTGGTATCGGCACTGAAAAAGTGGTATGGAGCCATCACTAGCATAAATGCATACCAAGTCTATGCAGCGAGGCAGACACAGCTTCACTCTAGGCTCCGCAAACAGCATTCTCTTGAGCTGAAGGTGTTTCAACTTGAGTGAGAAATTTGCCAGGCATGATAGAACAAATGTGCATATCTTGCCAACTAGACATATGGTGTCGGTGGCCAAAAGTGGGTATATCCCTGAAACGGCCCGTGAATGGCCCAGGAGGAGGAAAAAACAAGCACGTAATTTGTGATAAGGTGCGGCCCTCCATTATGCAGGTGATCCCAAATTAGCAATGAGCTTAAAGATTCTGTACAATGAAAATCGTGTTTTTCAATCTCATTGCATGTTTTCATAGATGGTATGTTGATGTAACATTACCCAAAATGTTAGAATTGTTGCTGTTGTGATAATGATGACTAAAGCCCTTTGATTTCTATCCTCCTGGCTATCAACAAAATCAAGCCATTTCAGATATCCAATCTGCTTCCTGAAGGATATTACATAATGTATTACCTGTTAACTGATTGGCCCATCAGTCAGTCTGTCAGTTGTCAGTAGTTGTAAAGGATATCAGCTAGCTAGTCCACAAACAAGTAATGAAACTTATTTAATTAAACTTAATTAACAATTTAGTTAATTTTAGTGGTTCAAAAACATCCACAGCAACTGGCAATTTATGTATCGCCTGCTAGCACAGGTTATGCCAGGTTAGCCAATTCCATAGCAACCGATCATCCTGGTCCCATGAATTTGTTTACATTTGAAAGCTTCATGTATTATGATACTAACTTGACATCTCCTTTCAATGAACAGAAGGCCACGCCCCCTCAACCAAATGATACATGTGAAGCTGAAAATGTATACTCATGACATTAATATTCCACAATAAGCAATTTATGACTGAATTAAACAATCATTGTACTGGATCTTTAAAGGGGTAGTTCTGATATACTGCGCGTCCCAGCCTCGCACCACCACAAACAACCTAAGAACTTGTGGGAAACACAGAGTCGGCAGTATTTCTTGGGCTACTTGTGGCAATCAACAATATCTGACAGGCCAACCACAAACTCTCACACCAACCTGCCACCACCCCATGACCTATGAACCTGTCTGTGGGGGGGCAGCCAATGCCAGGGTTCTCAGGGACCAGTCCAGAAATGTACTCTTGGAACAGTGGACACAATATGGACAGGAAAGGTCTTGGCAGAAACAGTCCACAGACATCGAGTTAACTGCATGAACTGCCTCACTTACTAATAAGAGACTTGAAGAGACAACTAATTAAAACGCACACTACTAGCGCTCAGCTGCATGTAACAGCGAAAGTTTCACTTGTAATTGTATTTAAGTGACACTTAAAATCAAGTGAGTTGCATTAACTTCTTTTCAGGCATTCTAAGGGACCGTCTTTATCCATATATATCGTAAAACAAACAGTTTCATGCTACAAGAGCACAGGCCTGCATGTAGTGATAAGCCAAGTGTAATCAAGCATTCTCGTGACATTAATTTCCTATTAATATGGCTTGTGACCATGATACTTGCCATTGGTTATGTTTTGACGTTCTTTGATTACAAACGAAACAAACGAAACAAGCCAGACAACACTGGCCGGATAGCGCAAGCTTCTCTATTGCTATTTGTAGTACGTGGTGTAAATAACCACAAGTGCCCAGTGTGGTCCCTTTCTTCCAACAGCTATGCTACATTTAGCTAACAATACAGCTAGTTAACATTAAGCTAACAAGCAGCTAACATTAGTCGTTCACTCTCTTAACTTGGCTATCAGCAAGCTAACGTTCATTATCTTGCAAACATAAACCATCTTCTTGAGTTAAAACTGCAGTGATAACGCCAGCTTCTCACGCTGTACAATATAGTTAGCAACGACTGTTTTAAGCATAATGTTAGCTAGATGCAATCATTGTAATACTGCTAATTTACCGTTAGCTTACTGCTAACTTAGTTTGTTCCCATTCCTTGCTAAAGCACTGGTATATAGTTAGAACTCGTGCCGAAAAGACCTCTTGATGTCAGGTTTATACGGCTTGGATGTGGGGTCGGCCTGTTAGCACGGCTACTCTAGGTAGCATAGTTAGCATAGCTAGGAAGTAGCTTGGCAGTGCAACATAGCCAACGTTAACCACCGTTATATCGAGTCAAAAGTTAAACTTACCTTCTAACGACACCAGTTTTAATCTTAATTTGTCGTATCCGCGGGTCCGCCATAATATACGATAGTGTCAAGCTTTTCTTGACTGTTAATGTCAGATAAGTGCTAGATACTGCAAAACGGTATGACTTGCTGAATTTGCTGCTGCTGTTTGCTGCGTGGAGGATGTAACGTAACCGATAGAGTCAGAGACAGATGACCCCACATGTGCCCATCAGTGTTGATTGACGACCATAGAACTAAAGTTCTAGGTTAGTGTTGGGAAAACGTTGATCAACTTCCCGGCTTAACTGTTACATGTGATTTATTTGCATCTAAATATTTGAACATCATAAACGTTTTCATATAGGCTACACTAACTGACATTAGCCTACCGGCAGTGAAAGAAAAGTAAAGAAAGAGAAATCAGACTTAGTGAAACAACTGTTGAAGTCAAATGTATTTTGCTACATGTGGCAAAAATAAATTCGGAAATAAAATACAACTTCTGAGGTTTAATCAGTCTCGATTTCTACAATACATCTCACTGACTAACAGGAATGTTGGAAAAATGTATCTGGCTCTGATGTAGCTAATAATATAATGCCTAAATGCAGGTAGAGGATTGAAAAGAAATTGTGTGTTTAAAGGTGGACTCTATAATGCAAACAGCGGCCTCTAGGCAAAAGTGCTCCTCTTGGTATTGCACTTTGCTTAAATTTTTTTGTTTTGGTTAGTGGATGGGTTGCTATTGTTGGCCACACCTCAGGTTCTGCGAAGAGAGGACGGGAGAAATTCACAGTATAATAAGTTAATATTTAGCTACAATATGGTAGCCTATAGGCTATACTACATATATGGCCTGAGGTGTGGCCAGCAATAGCAACCCCTCCCCTATCCCCACTCAATTCCAACCCACACAGCAGACCAAAACAAAAAATTTAAACAAAGTGCAATGCCAAGCGGTACTAACCACTAAGGTCATGTTGGTCTATCCATTTTTTTTACTACCCACATTGAAATTGCTTTTTCTCATGGTCAAAATCTAATTTTGAAAGCTGTTGTGTAGGCTAATCTAAAAACATGTACCCTTTTGTCACGAGATGTTGTTTTCAGACAACCTACTTGTCGGCACTATTTTATTCAGGCTGACTTGCATTGCAGGGATAAGAATAGGTATGGCAATAATAGCCAACAGCTGCATGCAAATTTATAACTGTCCGGTCAACATCTTCCACCTTTGAAACCACTCATTTCTCCAGAACAATGTGAGGACCCATTTTAATTCGACTGCAACTCCACTTTGGGTTTGTCACAGACTTTGGGGACAAAAACTGCCTAGAGAACAAAACCAGATGTCTTAAATTATTCTTTTTTAAATGATATTCAGATGGTTCTTTGGTCTGAGATTAGTCCAAGAATCAGGTGAAAAGGGCATGGTTTGGTTGTTTTAGCATTCGTTTGTGGCTAAATACCCCAGATTCTTTAATGGCTAGTGAACCAAGCAATGAATCCCAGACTCACCTGGCTATCAGGCCATCGATGTGAATATTACATGGGGGGGGGACTTAATTGTACTTAATGTGATGTAGACTAGGCCCTAGAGCAAACACAGGAGTCATGTTTGGGATGCCATGATGATTGAATTGACAGTTATTATAGTGCTTGGCTAAATCATTTAGGCTATTTTTCCAGCAGTTTGAGGCAGGCTATGCTGTATTTTGACACTGTAGGCTAACTCATAGTTTGTCAAGCCTATTTGCTTTGTTAATTTCCATAGGAGTAAAGGTTGTCTAACCTCTGGTTGCAGGCCTGTTGTATTTAGAATACTGACATTTATAATCATTTGGCAAATAAATTCTAGAGCTAGGCAACATTTAAGAACTGAAACTCTGGATAGACGGATTCAGTGGAATAGTGTTGCTAGGGAACAGCTTGGACCCAAGTATATTTCCTATCAGCTATTGCAACAGGGTTTTTATATAATGAGGGTTTGGTCACTGATGCAGAAGTAAATAACCACTGGAGCACTGAGTGGGACGAGCTCTAAACGTGTCATTCAGTTAAATAGAATCTGGTCCCAGCGCTGCCATGGGGCTGTCCTGTGGCCACTGAATTTCCGCTTTGTTGTCAAAGAAACATCAATGTCTAGACCTTTTTTTTTCTAAGGACCTTGCACTGCAACAGGAAATAAACGTGGGTCCATTTAGGATGTTTATGTTGTCAAGTTGAGACCATCTATAACTCTGTGCTTTTGAATAAGCCTACAGTTCTTTCTCTTCACACAGCATATCAGTTGAGGTAAACAAATGGATATGGCTGAGAAAGCTGTTACAAAGACAACACACTCAATATCATTTGAATCTCCTTACATCTGATATTGATTTGTGTTATCTAGGAAAAATAATTCAATTTCACAGTATTCTTCAAGGTCCCCTTGATCAGAAAGCAAGTCAGCAAATCTTTTATTACAATGCAGTCTTTGCCCTGCCAATACCTTTAAAAGTTTATATTACTCAAATACACAGAGGCACATTGATGGGATCAACCACAGTTGCTCATACAACAGCTTTAATAGAGAAATGTCTATACCCCCTTGGCCCCTCCATCAATCATCAATTAGTTTGGACTGTAATGTTTATCATATGCTTCAAAAACTTGACTGGGATTCTGCATACCTTGCACAGAATGTTTGTGTAGTTCTATTTCTTCCAACATGGAGGACAAATGGGCATTCTAAACATTCTGTGAAAGGCCTCTATTGCTCATAACAAGTGTTATAATCAAAAACTATGTAACAAACGAATGGTTAGTTGCTGAGATTAGGTGGGAGGAGATAGACACGATTTTTCATCTTTTGAATAAGAGGAGGAACCTTTTCACTTTATGCTTATACCCATTATTTGACAGGGTACCCAGTGAGATAAATTGTTGTAAAACTTAATTTAACCTCCTTACAAAATGTAATGTTACTGCATTTAAAGATAATGCCAAACTAAAAAGAAAAAGTGTTCAAATTCCAATAGCTCCAAACATAATATAATTTTAACTTTCAGGCCACTCACTTCAGACATTGAGACAACATGATGCCCTTAACTGTCATAATGTAGGCAAAATAAAGGACATTTTTCATCATCAGCCTAGAGGGCAGTATATGCTAAAACTTACAGTCAGAAAGAAACATTACACTTAAAAGTTGGAACATTATGAACATTATGATGCACAAATGGCACAAATGACACATAACAGTCAAATGCATATTCTGATTTCCTCTATACTGTAAAAAGTAATACTAGTCAATTTACAATAAACAATTTGCATCACATTCCAACATGAAATATTGGGTATGCAACATAATTTCTGTTTTGTCAAGTCATCATACAAAATACGTGCTGCAAACACAATTTGTCAACATAAACACTGATGTATGATGCCAAAATGTCTTCATGATGGCTATGAAGGCATTATTATTATTATTATTATTAGTAGTAGTAGTATTATTATTATTATTATTATTATTAGTGGTAGTAGTAGTAGTAGTAGTAGTAGTAGTAGTAGTATTGTTGTTGTTGTTGTTGTTGTTGTTGTTGTTGTTATTATTGTTATTATTGTTATTATCATTATCATTGTGGTGGTGGTATTGGTAGGCTAGTAGCATTATGTAATGAGCTACTTGCCACATCACTTCATAGCCAACCTGTAATGTTATTAGACTAATGATGATCTTAAAGACATACTGACACTTTTTTTTCTCTGTACCTCCATTAAACACATAAAATTGAAAAAGCATTAAAAAAAAACATAAAATTGGATAGCGAAGACTAATGGGAAAGTTAATTTCACTGACCTGTATTTAATACTTCCTGGAATACACAACATCATAATGACATCACACATTCCAACTCTAACTCACAACTCAAACAAAATTAATTTATATTGTTGGGATATGTGTGAGATTATGGGCATAATATTTTAGATAATATTTTTTGGTGGAGCATTACTTTAAAGACACAATTTTGCTGTAACATGAAATACTGTGCAATTATACAGGTATGTAAGCTGTTGACTATTGGCCTCATAGAATTTTCAGTCTTCCAGTGAGTTATGCCATGATGGTAATTAAATTCTACAATCCTACATTTAACTCTCATCTTGATCACAAAAACTGTGATAGTTGGCACTTTTGTTATTATACCCTAGTTGATATTCTGGAAGATGTCTATATTGCTGATAAGATGGCATCCTCATTAGTGGATTTTTAATCGATTAAAATAATATTTAGATTTAATTTACCAAAAATAATGTTCACCAGTGCTACCAGTCTGTAGAAAGTAAAAAGATATGTGAGAGAACAGGCCTTATTCTGTCTCAATACAGGCTACTGTGATGCCTTATTCTATCTCAATACTACTATAAGGTGTTATCCTGTCTCAGTACAGGCTACTATAAGGTGTTATTCTGTCTCAGTACAGGCTACTAGAAGGTGTTATTCTGTCTCAGTACAGGCTACTAAGGTCTTATCCTGTCTCAGTACAGGCTACTAGAAGGTCTTATCCTGTCTCAGTACAGGCTACTAGAAGGTGTTATTCTGTCTCAGTACAGGCTACTAGAAGGTCTTATCCTGTCTCAGTACAGGCTACTAGAAGGTCTTATTCTGTCTCAGTACAGGCTACTAGAAGGTCTTATTCTGTCTCAGTACAGGCTACTAGAAGGTGTTATTCTGTCTCAGTACAGGCTACTAGAAGGTGTTATTCTGTCTCAGTACAGGCTACTAGAAGGTGTTATTCTGTCTCAGTACAGGCTACTAAGGTCTTATCCTGTCTCAGTACAGGATACTAGAAGGTCTTATTCTGTCTCAGTACAGGCTACTAGAAGGTCTTATTCTGTCTCAGTACAGGCTACTAGAAGGTGTTATTCTGTCTCAGTACAGGCTACTAAGGTCTTATCCTGTCTCAGTACAGGCTACTAGAAGATGTTATTCTGTCTCAGTACAGGCTACTAGAAGGTCTTATTCTGTCTCAGTACAGGCTACTAGAAGGCCTTTTCCGTAGGTCGGACAGCTTTAGACCGAGGAGGAAAAAAGCCTGGGATTTCCCTCTAATAAAATAAATAAATATAATGAGTCGTTATTAACTTCTGTTACACCAAGGCTAAAGAGGTTAAAATGAGAGGGTGGAAACTTATTCATTCTCTCTGCCACCGGAACGACCTAATGATGTAAGATTTCAGATTTGCCATGCGTTAATGCAATTCATTATTTCCAAAAGTGACTCCAAAAGCGAAAGATATTACCTTGTCTAATACATTTTTCTCTCCCGCAGCATTTGCATTGCCACGCTCAGGGGGATGACGGAACAAGCACACGGTTCGAGTCCACACGTGCACGCCCATGGAGTTGGTGGTCAGGTTAGATCCCTATTGAAGTCTATTTTGCAGGCCGGTGAGCAACAAAAGAAAATAAATCCTGTATATAGGAAAAGGCTTACAGGCTATTGCATTTGAATTGTGTTGAAAATCCTGGGCTCTTTCCCTGTAGCTTCATGGCGGTTGATTATTGGTATTTTCCGAGTTTTCCAAACTAATAAGTGGCACTATCAAGCATTTGGAAGCGCTGTGAGACTACAGACGGGCTGCTAGACTTAATTGATATTGAGCGAGGCACTGGTAGGCGCGGACGGGGGCCACTGCTGGGTAATTTGCAGTTTAATCAGCGTTTGTAATGAGAGCCGCTGATTAGCACGGGGTGGAAATAAAAGAGAGTTACAAGGAACGTCTGTCAGAGCCCGGTGATAATTCAGGACTAATTGTAATGATTAGAGCAAACTGGATGACTTTGGAGTTTTCTAATGCGTTGCGTTGCGTTGCCTTGCGT
>OMKL01133384.1:0-11086 GCA_900302295.1 Parasudis fraserbrunneri
CATACAGGCCTCTAGACAGACAGAGCACTTCAATACCAACATACAGGCCTATAGGCAGATACACAGAGCACTTCAATACCAACATACATGCCTCTAGACAGATACACAGAGCACTTCAATACCAACATACATGCCTCTAGACAGATACACAGAGCACTTCAATACCAACATACAGGCCTCTAGACAGACAGAGCACTTCAATACCAACATACAGGCCTCTAGACAGACAGAGCTCTTCAATACCAACATACAGGCCTCTAGACAGACAGAGCACTTCAATACCAACATACAGGCCTCTAGACAGATACACAGAGCACTTCAATACCAACATACAGGCCTCTAGACAGACAGAGCTCTTCAATACCAACATACAGGCCTCTAGACAGACAGAGCACTTCAATACCAACATACAGGCCTCTAGACAGATACACAGATCACTTCAATACCAACATACAGGCCTCTAGACAGATACAGACCACTTAAATACCAACATACAGGCCTCTAGACAGACAGATACAGTAATAGATATAAGATAACTCTCATTCAGCACATCAGGGTTGAGCACAGAAAGCTCCACATATGCATCTATTGACTAGATGGTAGGGGGCGGAAAAACTATTGTTGATACAGTGTATTATGGTAATACTGTATCAATATAGATTGATGCATACTATAGGATCATGGTATTTTCATTCACATTCCAAGGCTTTTAATGCGAGACCAGATAATAACGATGATGATCTCGAAAACTGAAAAAAAAAATAGCTTTTTAATTTTAATTCGGGATATTAGCATGATATATTACAACAAGATTCAGTAAACTTGTTGTTCACATGATGCACTCATCCTTTGGCAAAAAAAACCCCCAGAACAACTGACTGACAATCATGTTACCCCATACTTGTATAATATATCCCGTACGGTATCCTCCCGTTCATTCATCACACGTGATATGTCAGACATCACTGATTTAATCTTTAAATAACCTGGGGGAATGGTGCATCTTGCCGACGCGTGCCTGCAAATTGAAGTGACTGGTCCAGCGGGGGTGCAACATCACCTGTGCGTTCATCTGTTTGTCATGTGTGATACCATATGTGTGAGACTGCGTTTCCCATGAGCAACCCCACCTCGGGTCATAAAGACCTTGATCTTGGCTGGGCTAGAGCGTGCATTTGTTTTGGAAGCGAGTGAAAGGAAGACGCAACTTATTTTTAACACTATTTCCCCTTTTTAAAACACAGGTGTTTGCAGGATGCGTAGCGATGAGGTAATGTATCTATTTGTGGCTATGTAAGATTACTAACTAATATGACTATGGTGAAATGTGTAATGTTAAAAGTAAACTTAGTTTTAGTACCATTCATACACCTAGGCTACATGTAAGCCTACAAGTAATGGTAAGCTCAGTAGTGGTAATTTTGTTGAGAAAGCTAAAGTTATCAACATTCCCTAGTAATGTTAAGCCTTCATAATCATTGCCAAAAGCAAGATATAATGTTAGCTTGATAGCAAGGCCAACATAAAATGTTACGTTATTAGCCAGTTGTATTATAGTAATGTCCACCATGACATATTACATAGCCTACGTGTCAAGGAGAAAGGCGGCCAATTCAGGATCAATTTTGAATCCTTTTAACGTTAATTCCTGCAACTCTCTCCATCTGCTTAATGACCAACCAAGGTTTACCCGCGTTTTCACCCGGTGCTCTATCCATAGAACTATATAAATATATCACTGTCCCTTTTAGCTTTTCCATGTTCCCCTGTTAATTCTTTTCTTTTTCTCTTTGCTGATCCTGCCCCAGTATCAGCCATAACAACAAAATACAAGGTCAAAAATAAAATTCTAACGTTAGTCATTCACTCTGCAAAACCTTTGCCTGGGAAAATGTAAACATAGGCTCTTCTGGTCTGCGTGCTACAAATCGTTTCGTCTGCTTTTACTGGGAATCGGACCCGGGCACAGGCATTTAGAATCACTATACAGAAATAGCAAATCTTCTCGTTGGTGGTCTCGTTTGCTTATGTAGGTCATATAGAGGCATCAGTGTTAAATTGGGACTGTTACATAATCAGTTATAAATTCCTAGTAGTTGCTTTAAAGTAATCAGACATACGGTTTAGGAGAATATGTCAAAACTGTTTTTTGTTTTTATTCAAATCCAATATGGTGGACACGGGTCATCCCTGAGGTGAAGTTTGTAGAGTAAGGATAGCTGGATAACTGGATGTGTGTAGCACGTTTCATAGCACCCCCATCAGACTGATCAGTGCATGTTTTTAAAAACGTCGGAACACAGTGGCAGGATACGGATGATATCATCCCTTCCAAGTTTCGTCAAAATTGGACCAGTGGTGTCTCGAGATATTGCCTGTGACAGACGGACGGACGGACGCACTGCTCACCCAGGATGAGATGCAACTTGCTCTGTGTCTGGAAGGCGTAGTGCAGGGTGACCAGGAACGGCGACTGGCGGATGTGCTCCAACACCTGCCTCTCGGTACGAGTGTGTTCCGTCGTCTTCGCCTTCTGAACGATAGCTGCTTTCTTCAGCACCTGTGACGGCGATTGAGATCGTCTATCGGTTTCATTATCGGTCGACACGCAGGTTAACAAGTAGGACTGTCTTTAACTAAAGAGACGCTTAGTCTACGAAACTGCTATAACATTTTACAGACAAATTTCCCTTCTGAAACGAATGCAATAATGCAGTAGGACCTCTTTAAATCTTCTTGTTATTAAAAATAAGAGTATATTTACGATACGATACGATACTACTTTATTGGCAGACAGAGTCTGACATTTTTCTTGCATCTCAGCGGCTCCATTTGCAAAAAACAAAGAACACAAATTAAGACAAAAGACAAAGATGCATACATTTAACATAACATTACAATCACAGAAGATGATATTCAAGGCCCTTCAACACATGCATCTGCTCTGGAATTAAGCTCCATATTTCAATTTAGGATTGACTGGTGCACAAAAGAATGCATAAATGGATGAATATTTATGATTGTTATTGTCATGCAAGCAAGATTCTATTCTATTTTCCAAGAAATAACTCTTTCAGCATGAAAAAAAACCCAAACAAACCACAAACTATAATTTACTAAAAACAATTTGTCAACTTATTGCTGGGGGCAGCACTACAAAAAACTCTCACTACCTGCAAAAAAAAATAAAGAAAAAAAAATCTACATTTGAGTTGCGTTTAAAGGTAGAATCTGTAATGTCATCAAACAGCGACCTCTCGGCAAAAGATGACAACATGGTACTGCACTTTGTTTACAGTTTTTGTTTTGGTCTGATGTTCAGGTTGGATTTCAGTAGGGATAGGGGAGGGGTTGCTACTACTGGCCACACCTCAGGCTCTACCAAGAGAGGTCTGGAGAAACTCACAGTATAATAAGTTACTAAACTCCAATCCACACGTCAGCCCAAAACAAAAAAGTAAACAAAGCGCAATTCCTAGCGGGACTCTTTTGCCTCGAGACAGATGATACCTTTAAAGTGTGGTGCTACCATGAGAAAACTAATTGCACTGGGGGAATACCTGTATTGGCTACGTCATAAACAACTCTTAAGAGTTCTGACAGCTCACTGCCGAGGCCCAGAGCAATATACTGACATAGAGGGAGCACCAGACTGTAAATTCCTATGAATATATACAATTGTTAAAGATTCAGTACAATGAAAATTGTGTTTTTTGTTATGGAAATTAAAAGTATCTCATTGCATTTTTTTTTTACAGAAGGCATATTGATTTAACATGACCCAAAATGTCAGAACTGTTGTTGTTGTGAAAATTATGACTAAAGCCCTGTGATCTCTATCCCCATGGATACCAACAAAACCCTTTCAGATATCCAACCTGCTTCCTGAACAATATTACATAATGTACTCTAGTTACCTGATTGGCCCATCAGTCAGTCTGTCAGTTTTCAGTAGTTGTAAAGGATATCAGCTAGCTAGTCCACAAACAAGTAATGCAACTAGTTTGCTAAAATTTAGTTAATTTCAGTGGTTAAAAAAACATCCACAGCAACTGTGACAATTTATTTATGACCTGCTAGCACAGGTTAGCCAATGTTAATCTCCCTTAGCAACCGATCATACTGGTGCCATGAATTTGTTTACATTTGAAAGCTTAATGTATTATACTAACTTGACTTCTCCTTTCAATGAACAGATGGCCATGCCCCCTCATTATACTGAGAGTTGGCTGTGCTCAGAGAGGGTGCACTAAAACAGTTATAACAAATCATATGATACATCTGAAGCTGAAAGATTTATTCTCATGACATTAATATTCCACAATAAGCAATTTATGACTGAATTAAAAAATCATTGTACTGGATCTTTAAAAACACAGTCATTAATTATTTTAAGCTGGATTGGTGTCTTTCATATAAGCAGGGTGGTTTTGATGTTTAGTTGTTCTTTAAGTTCGCAGTATGTAACTTTCCAGAAAATGATCACCACTGAAAGACATATGTTTGAGCATACTGTCTGTTGTCTCCAACATTGTCTTTTGGTTAAATTATGTTTTCCATCATAAACGTAGCTTTGCTATTGAACGACATTCATCTGCATGCAAACAACCCGGCGAGCTTAAGTTGTGCAATCGGGATTTCTGGTAGAGAGTTATAATTGTCAAGCAGCATTTTTGGATTCCAACACAGACACACTTTAAAGGCATCACACAGCAAATCAATGTTCTATCAAGATGGGGTCATCAAAGAAGAACTTCAATTTTCGACCCGTCAGACTTCATGATAACATTTTAAAACGATATAATACCCACAATAGACAATAGGGTGCCCACTATTGCCTATGATAGGGGAAACACTGTATTGCGTTTCTTACCTCCAGGTGGTGCTATCAGGCAGTGGTATACAAAGCCTCCAGACTGCCCCCCCCCCCTTCCAACTTTGGCCCCATGCACCTAGCTAACAACTACCTTAACTATGTCATCCTCGTTCATTTTCAATACCCCCAGCTAAACCTTTTGAAAAATAATATACTAAATACACTCACAGAGGGTTGAAGTGACTTGACCTCTGCGGTACCAACTGAATGCATAATTCCTTTGGAATTTCCCAAAAGGGGTAATGCTAAAATTGCTGTTGAAATTATGACTTTTGTAATTTCTTCATGTACTTCCTGCTTGTTGTTTGTATTACTGTGTCCTCATTTTGGGGCTGGGAGGTATACCGATCCAAGAGTTTCTGCTAGAAAAAAAATCGGTGCTGGTCCAGGTGTCCTTTCTAGTTATTCCAGTATGAAAATTTGCAGAGGAATGACCATTAAATGAGTTGCATTTCCAAGAGTCTGCCCCTCCCCCCGTACCACAGACTAAGATGCACAGGGAAGAGATCATTTCTTTGCCATCGACAATTTCTTTATGGATGCTCCAATCTGTAATTTTTGAGACTATATCAATGTGGGGTACATTCACATACATTATTACATACAATTAGACAGTAACAATACATATAATACGTAGATGGGGAAATATGCTATTTGGAACATTCTGAACCCAATGTAAGTCAAGACTCTATGAAGACAAACTGCTTCTCAAGCCCAGTGTTGACAGGACAACAGTCTCACCTTCATGGCATACAGCTGTCCGTCGTCATGACCACTGGTCTTCCTCACCAAAAACACCTTTCCGTAAGCTAGACCGAAGACAAAATGAGAAAATGCAGTATTAGTTATGTCGCATCACGTCACACATCAAAGCAGTCATTCCTATTGCTGCAATTAACATACAGGCACCTGCCGAAACAACAGAGCAAGGACACGCGGTGTCCCAGATGCGAATCACTCTCACATAGATGGAACTGGTCTTACACAAAGTGCCGTGCCTGTGAGCCGCCACTAGGGGTAGAGTGGCTAAGTGCGAGTGAACGACTGAATGAATGAATGAATGAATGGATGGATGAGCGAGCTAGTGACATTGCCAGTCATGGATCTTAATAGGGTGCTGAGACGCCCTGCCTTGGCATGGATTCTACTAGCCTGGTACCTCAGCCTCCCATTGTGTCTGAAACCGGCCCTTTGATTGGTCACAAAGACAGCCTCCCAGCGACGATGGCTGCTTATAAAGTCACTTTGACTTACCATGGTGGTGAGTCTCTCTTACCTTCCAGCCCACAATGCCTTCCTGGTGATGTAATCACAATTATGGGGGAAAGCCAATTTTCTCTGTCTGCACTAACTGCTTTCCTGTGTTGCCTTGATAGCGCAGGTTTTAAAGTGTGTTACACAGAGATGTAAAGCTGCAGTCACCTATTTCTTGTGATAGTAAAACACGTCTCTGTGGACAACAATCAGAAACGATCTTTGGCACAGTGCATATAAGTGGTGCTTATATCGCTACAGAGGGTGGTGCGGACGGCCCGACACATCACTGGGGCTGAACGGCCATACGGGACCCGCACAACACCACACTGTGTGAAGAGGAAGGCCATAAAGATCATGAGGGACCTCTGCCGCCCAGGCTGTTTGCTCCCAGACAGATACAAGCGACAGGCTTCTAGCCCCAAGCCATGCCCTCCACTCAAAAACATGTGGTTTTTTATATGATTAACTCCTCTTGGAGACATGACTTTGTGCAGAACTTGTCACAAGAGCATATTTTTCCCGCTCTTCCCCTGGAGAGGGAGAACTTCTCTGTGCTTCCCTGAAATCTGAGTTGCATGTGTGATGTCACTAATGGGCTGAACCTCTCATGAGCCAATATGCAGTAACTTGACACCTTAAGTTTCAGCATACACAGAAAGCTGAGTGGGTATTATGTATTGAAAGAATATAAACTGCCAACTTGGAATTCCTGGTAAATATCAATGGGTGCTTGATGACAATTTGCATATTCATGGCTCCTGGCATTCTAAATGACGGTAAAGGTGTAGATTTGCTACTAAGCCATTTTCAGTAGTTCATTGAAACATTTGGTAGAAAAAACATATTTATACAAATTGTTATTCAATACAGGAAAAAAAAATGTAAGGGTTTTAAATACATTTGGAGGGGATCTTAAAATAAATAATCTGCCAATCCATCAGACTGCCCACACTGCCCGCACTGGCTAAGCTCTCTTCAGACTATCTTGCTCATACTGTGTCTACTTCTCCTGCCCAAGAACCATTGTTCCACACACTGAGTATGGTTGTAGGCATCCTGTGCATAACCCTGTATCACCCCTTTTATACTTCAACATTGTGTTGTATGTACATGTTATACTGTGTACTTGTTTGTCAAATCTGTTTTTACATACAGTATAAAAACAAATGTGCTCTGATACGCTGGGCATTTTAAGTAAGCATTTCTCTGTTTAGAAAATGTATTTAGGGCTGGGCGATAATTCAGTATTATCGGTTATCGTAATCGCATGGTGATGAATTTGTGATTTTGTGATATCGCTGTGCACAATTATGTCATCTAAATGAATGAAAGCAACTAAATATTAACTCACATTTATCTCAAAATGAGATCCTCAATATTTGAGGGGATGATATTTGTAAATAACAGAGTTTTAGTTTGATATCACACTTAATATTATCATGCAGTTCAATGCCATGAACAGCAGTTGGACTATTTATGTTGTGATTTTGCATATACTGATCACAAATCCTGATATATATATATATATATACATAGAAAAAATGCCAGATTGTGATGTGAATTTCTTTCTTATCGCCCAGTCTTATCTGCATTCTTACACGTGAACTGAAAAAATGTGACTTGAACAGAAATGCTTCACCATAGGATTAAGGCTTTGGGTTGCCCTCTGACCTACTGAAGTTCACCTACTTTCGGGTTAGGTCTACTTAAACCACGCCACCATGGTCCATGCATCCCATCTCCATTTCAACATACATTGTACCCTCATTTACTCAAGTGTACTCCTCTATGTTAGCCGCTACTGTGGGGGCTGCATCTCATGTGTGGAGGTTTGAATGGTGCAGACTCTTACCTCCCGTGCCCAACACTTTGAGCAGCTCAAAGTTCTCCATCCCAACCTTCTCAGTGTGTCCTGTGAGGTTAGCTAATGGCAGAAAATGGTGAGAGAAACAGTTGACCGACATTATTTCACTGGACAAGCAAATAATCCCACAGAGACAAGCCAATCACAAAGAGAAAAAGATCAGGGGCCCAAACGTCACTAAAACAATCTCTGATCGCCTTTACTGGAAAGCCCATACCGAAGGGAACCCAAATGGATCTAATAAGCCCCGCTCAGGTCAAGTCAAATCAAATTTCTCATTGCCCAAGTTTAGGTCAAGCTCAGGTCTGATTAAAATGTAATTTAATGTACCCGTGTAGGTATATGGCCATCGGCCTAGTCAAAACACATGATAGCAACCTCTCATCAATTACTTTGTCTGTTCAACGTCAATATCAAATTTCACCATAACATCTTTGAGCTATGGCTACAAGCACCCACATCGTTCAATGGACTGGGCTTGTTCATAGTTCCATCGCGTATAGCTAGGCTACGTCTCGTTAGGTTGTGGATTGTACCAGTGTTGATGTATCAAAAATGGCAAAAGCTTGTTTTTCCAAAAAATTCTAAATAGCAGAAAATCTAATATTGCAGACTTGAGAGTCCAAGAGGCAAAATGCAGTGCAGAGTTACATCTAACCTACATGTTCAACATGATAACCCAGGTGTACTTACCGTTGGTTATTTCATGTTTGACAGTGCCAGCTTTCCTCCGAGTTCCTGCATCGGACTCATCGCTGCTACTATCAGATGTGTCCCCAGACATGCTGAAAGCAATCTGTAACCTTGTATCACTCCCCAAAATGAGCCAACTAACGTTAATGTTACTCAGCTATGTGCGAATTCAAAAAGAAAAAAAATCTAACAACGCTTAATATAGCAAACGTGTTTGAGACTGCATTATGGAGATTTCACGGGTTAATGTTTTTAAATGGTCTGACTGTTGTATTTTCTAAGCAGTATCGTTGCTCTAAATCCCTTGGACATCCTGTTGTTCCGCAAGTTAGCTAGTCAGCCCAGCAGGGTACGGCAACAACAATAAAGGCCGAGATCAACCAGAGAAGGCATTAGTGTATGTCAGCAAATAATACTAGCTAACTTGAAAACTAAGGTTGGCTAGCGCTGCTTACTATCGGTCACGTTAGCAGAAATATCGTCAATATTGACCGTGGCTGTTACCGAGTAGACAACGTTAGCTGAGCCGTCTGATTGACTGGTCAAAATAGTTCGCTAAAACGTAACGCGTTAGCAAGTACAACCTGTTTAGCTTGCTTGCTAGTTAACGCTACTTAACAAGCCAACCTGCTAGTTAGCGTTGGCAATAACGTTACGACTTATGATATGAAACCTAGCGATCTCCATCCAGCTGGTAATGGTTGGTGACAGCATAGAAGCTAGTAGACGAATCATTCAGCTGTTAGCAAACTTCCTAACATTACCCAATGTTGGGTTAGCACATTCAGCTAAGAGTTAGCTAGCTAGTTAACGTAGATGACCATCTCTGAGTTGTAAATTTAAAGCTTCCTCGGTCTTGTTAACCGCGAGCATGTAAATAGACCAGCTTGAAGACATAATCCTATCCCGTCTCTTTGTGAATTATGTGACTCATGTTGAAAATATGTAACTCAGTTAACGGGGATGGCTAGCTAACGTTAAATGTATGTATTAGCCTAGTAAATATATCGTGAATATCGCGTACGTAAAGTTCCTACGCTAGGAGCGAGGCAACGCTGTCGCCGATTGGTCGAATTCTTCTTCTTGGTCTTTACTGGTGGGGTAAAGTCAAGGACAATTAGTTCTCGCCGCCTCGTGGTTGCGTACAAAGCAATACCATATTAGAACTGAGCAGACCAAAGTGGAACGCAGAAAAGCCTTGAGCCCATGTATATGGAGTACCAAATGTGCCAGAATTAAATCAATAATTATATCCTATTAATAAATACATTGAAAAATAATGTAATCATTTATTTAATAATTGTTTGTATTTATTTATTTCTGTATTTTTTCTTTATTTCCTCCTCCTTTTTATTTCATGATACTTTTATTTATTTCATGACAGCCATCTGTCAATCAAGACGAGCGGGGCCGGGTTAGGTTTCACACACACATTCAGACTAAAGCAACAGCTCAGTTGAAAAGCAGATGAGATCCCTGAGTCAGCTCTCAAAAATATATCATGTACTGTAGATGTGTCTTGGAGGCTAGTGTGGACTGGCACACTAACACTAAAACATCAAAAGTACGTATAGGATTTAAGTTCTCCTTTGAAGATTTCATTTTAATTGTGGAGGTGAGTGTATTTTGTTTACTATGACAGTGTTAGCTAACCAGCTAATGTGAATGTTAGTACATTCACAAATCATAAAACCCAAGACGATGGATGGGGTTCATAACTCGTTGCCCTTAACTAAGATTATTATAAACTCAAGTAATTCATGATTACTAACTACTCGCACTTGTAGCCCTATCTATCTTGAGCTGATTCTCCAAATGGGGAGCTAACAATATGTAGCATATAGTGCATGGAGGTGTGGTGTGATAAGATAATCAGTGCTCTAAAAAAGAAAGTACACGTTGGGGTTTTATTTTACCAAAGTTGCAAAAAACAGTATACCTAAACAAGAAAAATATTGTTTACCAGAGTAGAGTGCCACATCCACAGATAACTCCCGGAACAGAATATTAGCTACTACTCACTCAGGTTTCAGCAGTTATAGACAATAGGGCTTTGATTAGACTAAATCATGGTTGAACTTCTCCCTCTCATTCATCAATTCAATTGTTTTATATATTTCAGTAGATAACTCTCCACACTGGAAAGCCTTTCTCCCTCAACGTGTGCGGCCTGGAATCCTATGCAACCACCTCAGTGAGCTGTGCTACTCTTCAAGATAGCTCATTAGTGTGATGATGCAGACATGGCAAAGAGGTAAAGCATTTCATTGATGCTGACATTGTTGAGGCTACAGTGTTGTCCCATCACATATTGTATATGTACTTAGCCGTGTAAACACTACTCTGATACAGGGACTGTATACAGAGTAGTGAAGGGGCATACTTACAAATCGGCA
>OMKL01133394.1:0-15896 GCA_900302295.1 Parasudis fraserbrunneri
GTGGGCGTATCGATCTAAATATCGATAGTATCGATACCAAGGTGAGTATCGGTATCGGATCGATACTAGCGTGATGAGATCGATACTTTTTGCGAGCGGCGCAGCTTCTCTCCAATCTATGTCTGCAAAACAAACAAACAGCGCACCTCTCTCTCTCTGCTGCTGCTGCTCACAGGCACACATTGCCCCTCCGCCTCCCCCTCCCTGCTCTGCCGGAGACTAGCGGAGGAAAGTCAGTCACAGTCAGAGAGAGAGCACCGAGCGTCGATGGCGGAGTCTAATAGAAAGAGAAGCGCTGTGTGGATGCTATTCACTGTAGTGGACAGGGAAACTGCCACATGTGATGTGTGCAAAAAAACATTCGCTACTGTGGTAACACCACTAATTTACACAAACATATTAAAGCAGCTCACCCTCGAGAGAACTCCGAGCTGCAAAAGAGGTTGAGGGAGGAGGGGGCAGATCCCCAAACACAAACTAGACCCCCGGCACAGAGACAGAAGTCTCTGGCAGAGGCTATTCAGCCAAAAAACCAGGAGTATCCAGGTAATCTACAGCATTAAGTAAAGTTTTTCATAGTGTAATTACATGAGAGAGGCATTTTTAGCAGAGGTATAAACTATTATCATATGTTCAGCCAGTATCGGTATCGGCGATACTAGCCCTGTATTTACTTGGTATCGGATCGATACCAAAATTCCCAGTATCGCCCACCCCTAGTGTCTGTGTCATCATTTATGTGAGCGAACTAGTGAATAGATGAATAAAAAGGTGTAGGCATAATAGGCTACTGCTCACTCCTCAAAAGATGATGGCCACATAGTCTTGGGACCCCGTTCACAATGGAAGAAGCAGAGCATAAATCCACCACCTAGAATACAGAAACGTTAGGCCCACTATTATGCTTTGAAAGGGCTGTCGTCGTTGTGTAAACTTGTAGCGAAATTATATAAAAAATTACATCAAACTGAATGTAATCGACCATCTGGTATCAAACTGAGCAAAATTGACCGTTTGGATAAAAAACTTTCAAGAGGTAACAGTGTTTACTGCGAAAGTTAGCAGCAAACAATATAGTTGACCGCACCTCGGTAATGTAATTCCCTCTCTCTCTCTCCCTCCCTCCCTCCCTCCTTCCCTCACTCAAGTTGTGACGTTAACGACACAGCTACATTAATAGTGATTTTTCAGTTTCTTCATTCCACTAATTCTGTCCTGATACAGCCACATAATGCATCCACTAGTATTTTTGTAAACCGCCAGTTCAATTCTACCCTAAAGCCATGAAAGATTAGGCCTGTGTCTGCCTGCCCAGTCTATTTTGTAATGACAGAGCTGTACACACGCTCTCTCCCCATTGATTTTGATGTCTGTTGCTCAAGTCCACACCACTCCTCTCAGTCTGTCACTTCTGAATTGTGATTACTACAAATGCTGGTTATATGAACATGCTACTTGTTTAATCCAGATAAGAGACAAATACTTGTTAATCAGATGTCTATTACTTCCACATAGAAGTGCTCCTTGTGCTGTTCTTGACATTGCACATCAACAAGGCAGTTTTCTTATTGCATCAGTCATAAGCATTGATATCATCCCCAAATTATAACATACATGGGCTTATCGTCATTGGACTAATTATTTTTGTTGTTCTTATTTGACCTGAACAATAATGTGTTGCACATTTGTCTTGCCAACTCTTGTACTGATTCATATAAATAGGCCTACATATGTTTCATGAGTGATATCATTGCTGCCTGTCATTTGTCAGTGTACCATATAGGGGAAATATCTCTATCAGGTGACCTGAGACAATCTGCATGGTTTTAATTGTCTTGAGCTCCATACAACTGCCTACCACCATCTTTTTCAAACACAGCAATTAATACTATCTCCTTTATATGGACATTGTGTCAGAAGATTTGTCTCCATATAGCCTGTCTACTCTAATTACATACGGGCGGAGATATGCACTCCACTGAGTGCCCTCTAGTTTTTTTCTCTTTTTCTTCTATACATGTTTTTGATTGATATTTGATGTTGCATAATTTTTATGACTCAGTATGTTTTTAGTGACTTGTGGGCTTATTTCCTCTCTTGCACAATTAACATAATGTCTATCATAACTACTGTGCACATAACTAAATTAAACTAAACTAAACTGAGGAACATATAAAAAACAACAACACAAGTCTGTATGAAGCACCATTGCTGCAGGCAAACTATAAATAGTGATAGGGACTGAACTGCCGCTAACTGAAGGCAATCAAAAGCCTTGAAGTCATTATAGAAGGAGAATAATAATTTATTTGTCAATTTACATGAGGTGACCTGAATTTGTCTGTCAGCATGTCCCTCACACACTCCCTCTACGTATATGGATTTCATCTAAGAGGTCAGAGTGCAGTAGTGCATGCAGTTTGGAGTTCAGTGCCTCTCAAGGGCACCTTATAGTAGATGTAATACCAACCACCCTTCAGTCAGCAGCTCACAGCTGGAATACACACTCCTGTCAGTGCCAGGAATAAAACCAACAGCCTTGCTGTTATTAGACAGCCTCTCTACCTCGAGGCCAACCTACCTGCTGGTGTACTGATCACTCAGTGTCCTGAAATGCTTTTTGGTTGGTGTTTTGAGACACTTATATACAGTACATTGAGGGCCTCAAAGTTTTGGAACACTTTTCCTTTTTATTTAACCATTACAGGCAAGACCTTTGAAGTGAGAAACCTCTTTTGCAAGATTGGCCTGATACAGTACAATGAATACAAAAATACATAATTATACAGCAAGTTACATTTAAGTTTCTGAGGGGTTATCCTTTATCTAGTTGCTATACGTGTAAACTCCACAGACAGGACACTAGTCTGTTGAAATGCGTTAATAGGCGAAGCGAGTTCTGGCAGGACACTCTAAGTCACATGTATCAAACTCAAGGCCCGCAGGCCAAATATGGCCCACCTGGCATTTTCAGCTGGCCCCCAGACTGAATTCCCTCATGAATTAATTTTGGCCTGCTTCCTCTCCTAGGTGCAATTCAACTGGCCTGTGATACAAATCAAACGCACCTCTGTCTCGCTGCGCGGCAATACAAATGTTTCGACTTTACAAGCAAAGGCACAGAGCGTTATCTGCACCTGCATCGTGTTTTTATTGAATACGAATGCATCAACCCCGCTTTCGTGGGCCTTGGAGGAGGATCCGATATTTAGTCTTCAGTTGAACCTCGTGTTTTTATTTACTTTAGCTTTTAAAAGCTCGTCAGTCATCCGCTCTCACTCGACTCAGGCCGTGGTATTATTCAGTTGCATTCAATTTTACTTTATCAAGTGAATTATTGCTAATTCATCATACCTACTCTGAAATCAAATCCGTGGAAATTATTGGTTTTGCACAAGATAAGTGAAAGCTAAAGAGGTGCCGAGGTGAGAGATGTTTTGTGTGTGTGTTGCAGGTGTATGTGTTCCACTTACTTCTCCAGGTCCAGGACCAGTTTAACCTAGAATTGCTAATCTTATCATCTCTTACAAACTAATCGAAAGCTAATATATCTCATTTAGATATTATTAGCTTGCAAATTCATCATTATTTTCATTAATTTCACATACCTACTCTGAAATCAAAGCCGTGGAAATAATTGTTTTGCGCGAGACCAGTGAAAGTGAGCTGACAGATGTTTTGTGTGTGTGTGTGTGTGTGTATTCTACTTCGTTCTCTGACCAGTTTAGCCTAGAATTGCTAATCTTACAAACTCTTGTGGGTGAATAATTAATTGAATCCTAATATATGTCATTTAAATCTGTAAAAATCTATAATAAGCCAATATCCATCAATGACGCCTCCTTACTCACCTTTCAAACAAACAGCCCTCCTTGTATTCATTGACGCACCAGAGAATGAACAGAAATGCATTTACAACATATTTAGCTGGTATGCACAAATTGAATAGATAAACAAAATGGCCATTAAGCTAGTGACGTCGGGAAATTGCACCTTTTTTTAGGTATTATTATGTGTCCGGCCTGCACAATCATCTGTATTTTTCATTTTGGCCCCCTTGGTAATTGAGTTTGACACCACTGCTGTAGTGTGACCAGGTTGTGACAGTGAATGAGAGAGCCAGCTGCGAGGTGCCAGTGATGCGTTCAAGAGCAGCATTTGAGAATGTGCAAATCAAAATATGCAGTTGTTTTCATATATTTGACTGGTGGCTTTACAAAACATTTTTATGCGACTAGTATTTTCTGAGTCGACTAGCAGATGCAGCAACGTTTAAAAGTGTACTAATCGCACACATTCCTACACACATAGTTGTTTACATTAATCATAATTAACAAACATAAATCCCCACTGGCATGTATCTGGGTCCAGTTTAACTAGGCTTGCCTAGTCTTGTTTTTGTTAGTAAAGCAGTACCTGCATTGTACTGTTTTACAAATCATGACTGAAAATGTGTAATTTCCAAAATGATAATGAAATGATAATCATTACTAATCACAAATTATTATTTTGGTACAAGTTTGTATAGCTTTCTAAAATTTTTCCACCTTACTTCAAGGGTGAAGATGCTTCCTCTCTTGTTGCTCCTGGGCTCTCTTCTGCCCTTCTGCTGTCACCAGCTGCAGACGCTCTGCTGTCAGAGACCTGTGGAGGATGGGCTGCCTGCACAACCACCTTTCCCTCTTGTGTGAGAACGGGCTAGGTTTGAGGCCATTGAGTCATTCCTGCACATGAATGACCCAGCAGCTGACCTTGTCAATGACCAGCTCAGAGGCAACCTGGTTATGAACCCGTTTCACCAGAAGCCTCTTCAAGACCAGATCTTGACTGCATGTAAGGTATACTAACCTCCCTACAAGAACATCTCCTTTGATTTGTGCATGGTGCTAGCCCCAGAAGCTAGACATGTGATGAAGCAGCACATGAAGGACAAGCCAACAAAGTGGGGATTCAAACTGATTGTCCTGGTTGATAGCAACATGGGCTACACGGGAAAGTACTCACCCCAAGGGGCAATGGGCTGAGCTCCAATGCTGTTGTGAACCTGCTCCAGGTTCCTATGTGTACTGATTTGACAGCAGCACAGCTCTTTTTGGCATCTCCACCACATCTGCTATGGGGCTTGTGGCACCATCAGGGAGAACAGGATTGGTTTTCCCAAGGACAGAGGCAATGCTCTCCCTAAGGCAGCAGAGTGAGGGGACATGAGGTGGATCAGGAAGGGTCCCAGCCTGTATGTGAAGTCATATATTTAAACGTTCTTTGTCAACAGGTATAGTTCCTAGTGCATGGAAAACGGCTCATGTATTTCCATTATATAAAGATGGAGATAGAAGTGACCTATATAATTATCGACCAATCTCCAAGCTATCCTGTCTAGCAGAAATCCTGGAATCATTGGTAAATAACCAACTCAAAGCATTTCTCTCAAAACACTGTACATCAATCTGGTTTTAGAGCAAAACATTACATTACAGCACTATCTCAGCCACTACGTTAGTTGTAAATGACATAGTATCCACCCTAGACAAAAGAAAACATTTTGCCGCCCCAATTTGTAGATCTGTCAAACCATTTGATACAGTTGATCATTCTCTTCTTTTACAAAGACAACACAGTGTTGGCTTTGATACAAATGCTTGCAG
This sequence comes from Parasudis fraserbrunneri, assembly GCA_900302295.1. Lineage (NCBI taxonomy): Eukaryota > Metazoa > Chordata > Actinopteri > Aulopiformes > Chlorophthalmidae > Parasudis > Parasudis fraserbrunneri. The sequence continues at coordinate 5,646 of OMKL01133394.1, forward strand.
TTGGTTTCAGAGCTATTTGTCTGAGAGACTTCAGTGTGTGAAATCGGGGAATGCCCGGTCTGAGTTCTTGCCCATTAAAAAAGGTGTACCACAGAGATCAATCTTGGGTTCCGTCTTATTTACCATTTATATTAACATTGTCTAATCTCTAAGTGGCTGTCAAGTTCATTTTTATGCGGACGACACTATTGCATATTGTATTGCTGATTCTGTACAACTAGCCATTGAGCAACTGCAACTCTCTTTGCTCTACAAGATGCACTTATTAATCTTAAACTCTGTATTTAATGCAAACAAAACAAAATTCATGCTGTTCTCTAGAGCCAGAGATATTGTTTACAATAACTTGCATATATCCACTGTGAATGGGTCTGACATTGAGAGAGTTACAAAACACAAATATCTTTGCATCTGGCTTGATGTCAAATTTACATTGAAATACCATATAGACAATCTTGGCAGTTGACTGCGCAAAAAAAAAAGGCTTCTTGTACAGGAACAGAACCAGCTTCCCAATGATTTGCAGAAAGAGGGCCCTTGAAACAGTTTTCCTATCAGTCTTGGATTATGAAGATGTGGTTTATAGACATGCTGGTGCCTCCACTCTTAAGCCCTTAGATTCTGTTTATCACTCCAACCACAGATTTATCACCGGTAATAGCTATGATACTCACCATTTTATCCTGTACAACAAGGTTGGGTGGTACTCTCTTGCAGAGAGACGTAATATGCACTGGCATCTGTTTCTATGTAATGCCATTGTTGGAGACCTTCTAGCATATACAACTTAATTAATGGACTGGACCTCTGGATCTTATTGTATATACTGGCTCCAAGGATTTATGGGCTTACACTTCAAACCCCCAGAGTTCCACGCAACTTGGGAAATCTGCTTTTAGCTTCTGTGCCCCCGACATGTGGAACATCCTACAATGTATTTTAAAACTCAATACATTAGTATCCATTGGTCAGTTGAAAGCCTTAATAACCAACCATTTTATCCCAGTCTGCAGTTGCTTTCATGCTTAATTGATTGACTTTTCTTGTTTTTGTTTTGTATTTTTTGTTTTTATTTATTGTGTGCTGTTACTCTCTACATCATTGTACATTCATTCATTCATTCATTCAAACCTTTATTTAAACTCCGAAAGATCACTGAGGTTGCCAGATTTACAGCAATATCGACTGACAGACAAGTAAAAAAATAAATAGTTACACAATAAATAAAACAAAGATAAAAACAAAGAAAATCAGCTAAAACAGTTACACATTGATACAAAGTGGTTTGAGATCATGGTTTTGAACTGTTCATAGTTTGAGAGAGTATTGATCTTTAGTGTGTGTTGAAGGTCATTCCATGAGTTAGGAGCACAAAAATAAAAGGCTGAATTTTCCAAGATCAGAATATGCTCAGGGGACCTTAAGCATAAGCCAGTCATTTGAGTAAATTAGATAGGGTCCAAAGTTCCAATCCAGCATCGTTGTGAAGTAAGGTGGTAGCTTAACAATGAGGGCTTTGTAAATAAACAAATACCAATGTTTATTATGCCTCTCAGCCAGAGAAGGCCAACCAAACTTATCATACAGGATACAATGGTGAGTCTATAGCTATCACCAGTAATGAATCGGACGGTAGAATGATAGACCGAGTCTAAGGGTTTAAGTTGAAGCAGCAGCATGTCTATAAATTACATCACCATAACCCAAAACTGATAAGAAACCTGCTTCAATGATCCTCCTCCTACTAATCATGGGAAAGCTGGTTCTGTTTCTGTACAAGAAGCCAATTTTTGCTGCAGCTTGCTTAAAAGATTATTTATATGGTATTGACATTTTAATGTAAAATTTTAATTCTCATCAATCCAGATGCCAAGATATTTACACTCCATAACTCTCTCATTGTTAGATCCATCCACAGTGGATATATGCAGATTATTGTGATAGATATCTCTGGCTCTTTTGGTAGGTATCAATTTAAGTGCAATCTAAGTAAGTAAATAACAAGTGCAAATTACAAGTACATGTAGAGTATTAAATTAAAGTTGCAGGTTCTCAATTGCTAGTTGTACAGAGTCATCAATACAATACACAATAGTGTCATCAGCATAAAGATGGACTTGACAGCCACTCAATGAAGAGACAATGGTAAAAATGGTAAAAAGGACAGGACCCAAAATGTATCCTTGCAAAAACACATTTTGTTACAAGCAAAAACCCAGACTGCACACTCCCCAACTTCACACACTGAAGTCTCTCAGACAAATAATTCTGTAACCAGTTGCAAGCATTTCCATCAAGGCTAATAATACATCATCTTCATAATGTCTGTGATTGGCTCTACATCCAGATTGGTGCTCAGATAATATGGAATGACTTGACAGAAATGCCTTGAGTTGGTTATTTACCAGTGATTCCAGGATTTTCGCTAAACAAGATAGTTTGGAAATCAGGCGATAATTATTGCGGTCACTTATATCTCTACCTTTGTGCAATGGAATTACATGAACCATCTTCCAGGCACTAGGAACTATTCCTGTTAAAATAGAAAGATTAAATATCTGTGTTATTTGCTCCGTAATGAATGGAGTGGTTAGCCTGAGGAAAAAAAGGGTCTAGTTTATCCTCTCCAGTGGATTTCTTGGAATCAATGGATTGCAGGTGTGAGGCTGAAAAGTAAATTGAAAAATGTGCTTTGAACCCAGCAGTTGACGGAAGGAACAAGAGATGTAACTGTCTGTTCCTCTGATCGATGATCCAGTGCAGCAGCGGGTCAAGAACTGTGATGGCAGCTGGTATACTGTCCCTGTACCTCAGCCAGTCCTGGAGAACACAAAGTTCATGGGGAGGTGGACTTGTCGGACGCCCTCATCAAGTACTTCACTGTGACCCAGAAGATCATGATGTTCCTCCACTTTGTTGACGTTGCTGTTGACAAAAGCTACATCATTCACTAGGAGTTGGCTCTGGAGAAGCAGAAGACTCCCCTGACCCAGGAGAGGTACTCTGTTTGGAGCTGGCTGACAACAGAGGGAAGACCGCTGAGAGGGAGGAGGGTGCAGGGACTGCACCACCACAGGAGGCAGCAGCAGAGGCCAAAGGGGTGCTTTCCTGTAGCGGTCACATATGTAAGCACCACAGATCCTTGTGACAAGACCACCAAAGGGAGGAGGTGCTGCATACACTGCAGTGCCCAGGGTAAGAGGAACAAGACCATCTTCAAGTGTAGGTCTTGTGATGTACCTCTCTGCATAATTGCAGATTGTCTCTACTTAACAGATTGGGATGACCTCAGGAGCAGTCAGGCACCTTGAATAACTTTTTACAGTCAGGTGTCTGTCATGACAGGCAGATGGCAGATGAACATGTAAATAGTTGTTTTTACCAGATTTTACCAGTGTTTTTCCCTTTTTTTCCAGTTCTTGTGTTCTAATTGTTTTGTCTTCGAAAATCCACCCCCTCGTCCATGTTGTAGGAGTTGGTAAGACCACATACCCTTTCATTACTAAGCTGTAACATACGGTAGGCCTATTGGTCCTTGAATTGCTATTTTCATTATTGTGCTGGCTAACAGGGCTCTGGTGAAACATTTCATTTTTTGCACTAGTCTATAAGCTGTAGCATTAGCCTGTACTGGTTAGCCTATATCTGTTTATATAGCTTTCTCATATTTTCCACCTTATTTCAGGGATGAAGTTGGGGATGAAGACATCATATATTAATCGCCTTAACTGGAATTTCCCTCATGTAATGGGTGTTACTACTGGCAAACATGTTTGTAATTGGCTCCAAGAGGTTATCTGTTGAAAATTTTTTTTTTTTTTATTGAAATATTACAAAGAGCATTTAGCCCTTTTGGATAGGTTTGGCACAAAAAAGGACTCCAAGGTACACTGTTTTCTAATTGCTGTATAAATCGTCAGTTGTTTTACATATAATTTTGCATCTACCTTGTTTTGCAACTTGGTTACTGTAAAAAAAAAAAAAAAAAAGATTTGCAACTCTGTTTTATTTTATTTTTTTCTCAAGAAAAGGGTGCTAATTTTTATGGAATAATTAAACTCAGTGATTCAAGTGATTACATTTAATGGTGCAGGGGTATTCTTCAATATAAGCCATTATCCATGTTTCTGGGATGTTTACATGTTAAGTTATAAAGCATTAAATAGAACAATACAAAAACAGGCAGAAATAGGCCTAATTCTGCATGCACAGAGGTTGAGTCCACACTATAGCACGCGATAATGCATTGTATTACTTATCACATTTTAACAAGAACCAATTACACCTACTGTACATTTCATAATCTGGAAATAACTATGTACTATATATAACTATAACTATAATAAGTAATTATTTCCTTTTTTGCCACCAGTCAAAGGCCATCAGGATAAGGTATTGTCTCAAATTTGCATTATTTTCCCAATCAATATCACCATATCCAAGGAAGTCCTCCTAAAGGAGACTAATTCCATTATCAATCAATGCTCCTAATGGTCTCGTTAATGTGCTGCTTATTAATTTTCCGCTGAATGGATATTAACCTTTTGCCAGTAAACATTAATTATCTGTGTGGGAGGTGTGTTTGGTGTATGTTGTGAATTGGTGCCACATAAACAAACCAATTAAAAGACTCCTGACATTAGAGGTCTTTCATAGGTCCATCTGACATCTTACACTTACAATCAACTCCTTGATTTTGCATTGTGTGCTTTTTCTTTTACTCCTTCTTTATCTCTCTCTGTGTAATTTGTTTATCTCAACATACTTACAAATGAGGGCTCAACCTCAATGATTTATTGAGAATAAAACAATGAAAAATGGCCCCCCAAAATCAACTCATTGATCGCTCCCAAATTTGTTCTCATTCTCACCTCACTTAAAGTACCTTTTGCCCCAAAAGTGGCAAAGGGGGTTATTTGTGTTATTTTGTTTAGTCATGCATGCGTTTGGGGGCAATTATCATGCTCTGAATACTCATACCTTTATGGAATGCAATCAGGCGTTGTGTACCACCTGGTTACCACTTTCCACTGAACATGAAAAAAGAAAATTATACATTTTTCCTTTCAATCTTCTCAAGGCAAGGCTGTGATTAAAAAACATGGGGCAAATGTGCTAATGACTCAAGTATTTTATATTTTTATTTCCTCAACTCCTAAAGTGATATCCAGAAAAGTGTATCTGACAAATGGTCTTCATGCTGTGAAGTAAGATAATTTTGCTTTCACATTTCAATTTGATGCTGCTAGCCTAGTTATTTTTTCCCAGTAGACCCAGCCAAGCTGTCTTCCTAGCAGCTTTCCTCCTCCTCAGGACCAGTATTTCATGTGGATCATCTCCTCAGAAAACTACTTTTCTGTAATGTATATTAGAATTCAAGGAAGACAAAGATCTTAATAAATATTTTCCATACATAGGACACAGGTTGTTTTTGATAAGCTTTTAATTGGAGCAGTGACAAATGACTATTGCATTCTGCTTACAAACATCGACATCACTTCCCCTGCATAATTATTATGCATTTAAATTGTGTACCTCTTAATTTCCATCTTTTTTTCAAAGTGACTCTTTTTTTCTTTTTTGATTGATCAAATAGGGTTTTCACCTTGTGAAAGACTATGTTCCCTACAAACAAACAAACAAACAAACAAATACATACATAAATAATGTCACCCAGTTAGATGGATGCCCAAGAGGATGTGTCCCAAACATTTTTATTTATTTATTTTATACTGCTCATTTCCTCCCCTCCCTCACTACCTCTTGTCTCCAGGAGGTAATTTGGCAACAACGGAAAGAAAGGAGGCGTGGACATAAGAGAAAACTTAAAAAAAATTTAATGTGTTAAAGTGCTAAATGCTAAAACTCTCCAAATGAGGTACTGGGTGAGGAGGTTTAAAGGGGAATTCAACTGAAATTATCTTAAATTTCAAATGGTTATTCTGCAAACGGTGAAAATTACTTACATTTTGCCTAGATTTGTTAATTTTATGATCTATCTATGATCTATGAGCTTTCAAAGTAAAGAAAATGCATTGTGACAGCATCATCATACTGCACTGCCTGAGACACAGAGTTGGAAGAAGACTTGTGTGACAATTGTGTTCATGCCTATATTATACCTCGGTAAATCTCAGATCACATGTAGATGGGAACATGCCTGTCAACAATAATTGTTTTTCCAACCATCCCAGGCAATGTCATTTGATGATGTCATTGCATTTTCCTTACTTTGAGATGTCATAACCAGTAATCTAAAACATGATATATATTACAGATCAGTGGTCATGACTAATAAGTACTCACAATGCTAAGAGTTTATATGGGGCAATCAATTGTGATTTAACATTTAGGCTTGTTCCAGTATTTGTCAATATATTTATTCCTTGGACTAAGTTTCTTGCACACTGATGCTGACATGGCATAAATGATGCAGTAGTCAGTTATGCCTCAAGCAATCCAACTGTAAACAACTGCATTTCAGTACAAAAACCAAGGTGAAAAACAACACCATCAGAGCTTCTGTCTTCCATGTTACCACTTCATTATTCATACCACTTTATGTAGGTTAAATTGACAGATTTGGTTTTCTACATTAATCATCCTGGATTTCTGGGGTGGAAAGTAAATATGAAATACTTCTACTATAAGTAGTGAATGCTTTAACTGCGTATAGTTTTAAGGCCATTTGCTGCCATTCATTCTTGTACACTATGAAAAACAGCTTCCATCGACTTACAAATTGCCTGAGCTATATAATCCATCATAATAAACACAAAACCTTAATTTTGTTTTGTCAAAGTGTATCTGTTATTGTTATTACATTATGCCCCAGTTCCTGAGTTGAGGCTTTTCCTATCAGTGCAGGTATTCAGAGACCTCTCACTGGACTAGAGACTATTTTGTTTTGAAGGTTCGCCCCATGACCAAACTTGTCACCTATTGCTGACATCCTTTGTGATTAATGTATGTTATGCTCTGCTTACTGTCAATCACCTGAGACCCACATGAAGAAATGGAAGTCTCTGCCAGGAAATAATCCCTTAAAAACATGTTGCCTTACAAACTTTATTGTCACATCCATGTCTTCTTATTTGGGTCATCTTTCAGCTGGGACAGCAATTAATTTCAAGAAGGTTTGACACAAGTTTGGATTAAAAAAATGATGAACAATGAGTAAAAGTTTAAAGCCTCTAATTGTATTCACCAGACATGACAAAATGATTGGGGAAAATGTAAACTAGATGTTGACAATCGTAAATGGGCTAACTGTAAATGACAACGACATTCCCCTTTAAGTATTTATATTTTTGGGACCTTTGTACTTTTACTCTACTACATTTCAAAGTAAATCTGCTACTTTTTGTTACACCACATCTATCTTACCTCTGCAGCTACTATTTGCAATACTTTGCAGAAAAAGGTTTTATATACAGAACATGTGATACATTTATAAAAGTCATGCACTCTCCAACTTCAAGCCTGCCAAGTTTAAAGGGATAAATCACAGCAACATGAGTGGACCACTCACCACTTTAATATACTATATCTTCAGAGGTTAATACATCAAGGGTGGAATTGTTCCCAAGTAATGAAATACAAGAGCATCATATATAAGTTATACTTTTACTTTTGATACATGAGTACATTTAATATAACATATTTTATTTTATTAAGGATTTTTAATTTTGAATGGAGGACTGTTACTGTATTATTCTGTCAGGAAAGGAATTACAGTATGTACATTTTCCACCACTGTCTGTCTGCAAACTGTCATGAATTGCAGTGGTACAGCTATGCAACGAGTTAGAGCCCTTATACACAAAAAAAATCCCTGTATAAACAATGGAAATCTGAAGACACAGTGGTTGGTGTGTGTTCCTCTGGCTTGTCCTCTTGGGGATAAGGCTTGTGTAGATTTAGTGTAATGAACCTTCTTGGGATTATACTGTGGCTTGCAGGTATTCCCAGCCTGCCATCCATGCTGTCAAACAGCCTGCAATATGTTAATTTCTCCAACAAACAAGACTATCTCATGTCTGCTGGATAGCCCAATTTGTATATTCTACAGGGGAGGCCGGCAGTCAGAAACTGACTTTCTAATCAACCAGAAGGTCAGAAAAAAAGCAGAAATTGTGCTTATGTTATCAGAGATTCCACAGGGAGTGCTCCACAGTCATTTACTGTATCAACCCAACAAACAGTCTCCTAATTGGCAAAGACGTATTAGTTACATTTTCTTCTTGAATCAGAAGGTAAGTGTCATGGATATGACATACCTTTCATCACAAAGTGAGATGAAAAACCTCATTCAAAAGCTGACAATGCTGTTCTGTTAAAATGTCCCAAGCAAGTTTGGAGTTTGAGTGCAGCCTTTTGAGCAAAGTGAATCCCAGGCAATTATGGCGGCATAACTAGAGAGTGACAAGCATGTTCTATTCCTGAATTTTGATTGATTCCTACCATCGTTTGAATGGTGAGGAGAAAGGCTTATCATTTAATTGCATAGAAAATTGACAGCCTATGAAATCACCAGAGATAGTACAATGAGGATTGCAGTGCAAAGATGCAAAATAAACCATTGAAAAATGTATTCCAAAAAGGTCTGATAGTAAGGCAGAGCAAATGGGGATACCTTATCCAGGATGAGGGAAAGTTGTGTCATCCATGGGGTGCATGTGGAGGGGAGAGTGGAGGCTCTCCTACTGGAGCTTCATTAATCACTGGGATGAGTAGAGGATTGAGCAGATTGTTTTCTGGGAGACACTGTGTGCATCCCCCAATTATAATTTAGATGCATAGCTTCCAGTGATAAAGTCATTGATCAGATTCACGATGAGGAAAACCACTATGTGGTGGGTAGGATGATGAAAAAAGAAAACCCATTCTGAGCATAAACACTCTTTGATGTTTCAATGATATGCAAACCAGCTCACAGTGGAGAAAAAATGTATTTCCAAACTATGAGCCCAACCACATTCATTTAACTGGTAACTGTGGAGTGTGCTGAAAATAGCACGCCAGTCCAGGCAAATGTCCAAATGCATCTAAAGGGCTGTGGCTCCACTAGAATGTAAAGGCCTACCAGTTTATTTCAGATTTTTGAAACAGTTAACCCCAAACTTCCAAATGTGATCAGGACGTATTTGTTGTCAACTGGCAATGTAGCTGCAAATGCCTCTGATGTTCTTCTTTTCACGTTTTTTTCTTCGGTTTTATACAGATCTAATTGGAGCCCAGATATAAATAATGACATAGTGGAAAACAGCCTTCAGGTGATATTAAGTGAATGTTGGTTCTCCAAGTGCACTCCAAGAATGTTGTAGCTGACAACCCTGAACCTCTATGACAAAAAATGGTAACTGTGATCCATTGCGGTGACAGAGAAAAATGTTAATCAAGTAACAAACATTTATCACTAGAAGAATGCACTCAGTAGAGTGCAGATATCGGCCAAGGCCTAACAATCTCCCTACTTTGTCGTTACTTTCACATGCAACATTTTACTGGGTAGATGACAGAAAGTTGCCAATATTGCCAGTCTCAACAGACCCAGCGAATAAATCCATATGCTGGCACTAGAGGAAAGGTCAAGGCATCATCAACATGTTTCTCCCTCTAGGAGTCATGAATATTCACAGCCAAATTTGTGACTGTACAACTAACGGGTCAGGAAATATGCTCATTTGAAAATGGAAAGTTTGGCCTTAGGGGGGTGCTAGAGGAAAGGCCATAGGGTCACCAAAATCAATAGGTGTCTTCCTCTACAGGTCATGAATGCCCACAGCAAATGTTATGACTGCACGACAAACTGGTCAGGAGATATGCTTATTTGGTCCAATGGTGGCGCTAGAGGAATGGCCCCGGGGGTCACCAAAATCAATAGGTTTCTTCCTCTTGGGGTTTTTGAATGGGCACAATTTCATGGCAATCCGGCCCTTACTTTGCAAGAAATCTCATTCACTTACAGATGGGACCAATTAACCAGCAATTGCTGGTTACATTCAAACATCTTTGAGAAAAAAAAAGAAAAAGAAAAAAACAACCTTACTGTCTACTACGTACTGTGCTACTCTGCCTATGCTACTATCTACTATGCTACTATGTCTATACTACTATGTACTATGCTACTATATCTATACTATCTATGCACTCAAAGTGAAGCACTCGAGTTTGGCACTGTTGTGTATGCTGTCACGCCTGACGTGACAGGGGGTTTTACGACAGGTTGGGGTTTGTGAGTTACGGCAG
>OMKL01133398.1:0-12035 GCA_900302295.1 Parasudis fraserbrunneri
TTCAAGTGAACTCGAAGCCCAGAGTCTAGAACACATAAAAGAACTAAGAGCCCCTAGTCTAAAACATAACAGAGCTAAGAAAGCGGAGAGCAGTAAGTATCAGACCAAATGTCAACTTTTTGATATGGGGACCATGGTGGCCAGTGATGTGTGATGGGGAGGTTTCAAAGCTTATAGGCAGAGGAGGAGAGGGGGTTGTTAGAATGCTGTGTGCGATGGTGGTTGGCACTGTGTGTCTGTGTGTGTGTGTGTGTGTGTGTGTGTGTGTGTGTGTGCCGTGTGTGTGTGTGTGTGTGTGTGTACACACATGCGCATGTGTGTGCACATGTAGGGTCAGTAGTGCAATTCGCAGTGTGTGTCTGGGAAAAGGCCAAGCTCACTCACCCGTCCAGCCTCACGTCGGGCAGACTCCTGTTGAGCGCAATCATGTCGCTGGCCATCAGGTTGAACTGGTTAATCTTAAAGAGCTCCTTCATCTTCTCCTGCTCGTCCTTGGGGATGTTCACAGCCTTCCCCATCTCCCCTGGTCCCTCGTGGCTCCGCGATATCACAGCTGGAACATAATGAGATGAGGAACAAGAAGATTCTATAGAGGTACAGCACCACTCATCCCAAGTTGTGTCTGTTATCTCTGCGGGGGTTGAAAGGTTGAGGTCAAGGGTCAGCATGCTGTTGTATCGAGAGAACGATTACATAAAGAAATCCTGGATCTATAATGTATCTATTATTTAACCGTCTGTGTGGAACGGGAATGAATGTGAACTTGGAGCAAGTGATCCATGCCGTATAGTACAGAGTACTACTGTACTGTGACTACCGCCGAGAAGGAAGGATAGCCTTGGACCCTGTTTGAGATGTTAACATTCGCACATCATCAACCATTGGGCATTTCAGGGCCAGGGTCATTAAGTATCCCTTCTAGCTGTGGTGAGCCCAGGCACTGAGCCCAGGCACTGAGCATAACACAGTGCAACAAAGCATGCTGGATCTACAACTGCCAGACAACTGACCTATCTCAAACTCCGCCCTCTTTTCTTTGAATTGAATTGAATTGAATTGAATTGAAATACTTTATTATCCCGTGGGGAAATTCGGTGCACAGTTTGCTCACATAGATCACAGTCACATAAATCACATAATCACCTAAGTCACATATATCACACACCATTAAGTAATTCTCCAACAAGTGTTGAAGAAAAAATAAAATTAGAGAATAAAGAATAAAGAATACGAATCAATACGAATACAATTCTTGATCCTCCAATCACAACTGTTGCTTTCCTCTGAGAAACAAAGTCAGTTTTATTACAAATTATTAGCCAGTGGTCAATGAACCAGCCAACCATTTTTAACTGCCAAGGAGATTTGTGAGATACAGGCTTGTGGGACTAGTCAAAAAATAGAGTACTATCATGAAATCTAAGAAAATTAGAAAACCAAAACGTGCTTTTCCAAATTGATGTGTTTACAGTCTTTGCACGATCATTTTTCCCTTTTGCGCAGAACAGTCAGTTGGAATTGCTGGAAAGACCTGAATACGAAGATTTAGACAAACCTTCTCATGGTGGAAAAAAGGAAGAATGCAACTGAGGAGTTGGGTCTTTTCTATGCTTTGCTATCGGCTCTTACTGTATATACCCTCCCCCTCACAATACCTTCAAAACATCAGCATTGCTGTTGCAACTACTGCATATCACCAACTCCCACCCACAAAGGTAAAAAACATTCCACGGATTTATGACTGGACTCTCTTCTCTCTCTCTCTCCCCCTCTCTCCGATAATCTGTTAGATTACAGGCAGTGATTTCCATGAAAGGGGAGCGTTCACATTAGCTGCGTGGCCCCTGGTTAAGAGGATTCCCACCAACCCCTCCTGGAGATATGGGCTGGTGTCAGTTGGAGTGTTTGCCTCTTTTCTCCATGGTACCGCTGACACTCCCCATTAGGATATTGGCTTAAACCTGATGGGCTTTGCTACAGAGCTGAGCGGGATAACTGAACAAACTGTCCATCAAACACATGCTCTCCCAGCCTCTTCAATCCATCAATCTATAGTTATGGATCATCGCGGATCATCCATGTTCAGGCAAAAGGCCAACATTTGCATACTGAAGGTTACATGCTTGGGAAACCAAATTTACAAAGAAAACGTAAAATCCAGTCATCCATCAATATTAACTTGAATTGGCTAATGCTTCTCATCATCAAATGAGATGGGCCTAATGCTATTGATTAGATACAGCTTCATATAAGCCTATAGATAATGAAGTCAAACATCATCCATGGCTACTTATATATTAGGAAGAAAAAGTCAGCTACTACTCATGGAGGCTGATGGATGTCATTAAAACCGTAGGCTACTTTATTGGTATGACAACAACCAATGCGTAGCTGAATTTTTCTTCAGTACTAGTTGTTTCCGGTTCACCTTGCACCTTGGATTAAAGGCAAAGTTGAAACATGTTGCAACACTACAAGTTGCAAAATGACCGAATATCAGAATATCATACCAGACAAGATTATAAAATGAGAACTGAATATCATATCAGAATATCATATCAGACAAGATTATAAAATGAGAACTGCAGAGAAGAAGCATATTGAAATGAAGCAGACAGTCCCCAAGTCTTGAAATAAGAAGCCAGTCATTCCCAGTCTGCAATCATGTACAGTAGTGGTCGGTTTCTTCATTGCTCCGCTAATACTATATGCAAAAGAGCAAGAAAATGAACGTCACTCATTTTGGCACTCGGCCCTCACATGCCTTAAATCTAGCCCCCACATCAATTTCTCGCCTATACAGGATGTACAGTGAAAGGAACCAGCATCTAAACCAATTTTAACTGAATTTTTTTAGACTAATATAAACACGCAGTTTGCATGTGCTATTGGAAAGATAATGTTCTGATATTTCATTTGTACTGAATCATACATCTCTGTCAAACAAACAAGTATGTAAGTCAAGATAAGCGGCAACCAATTTTTCTTACTCCTCTCCCTTGTTGTCATGTCATGGACTTATACCCTTGCATTGAAACAGAAATTATCCACATGCATCCACTGATTAACGTACATCAACGCAGCCCCTTTAATGAATCTGCATAAAATGCTGCACATTCCTAACCTGTCTTCATCATAGACACCGTGTTCTATGATGATTGTACCATTGCTTGTGAAGTCATGGCTATTATTAAGCCATACCCTCTCTCAACTTGGTGAGTATTTGAAATCCTGACTCTGAATCCAGCTCTCAAAATGTGAAATAGGCACGTAATTTAGTAGTGTGAGTCTACACAGTTCTAATTCTCTGTGTGGATCAGGATTTCAGTGAGGACTTGTTGTGCTACTTACTCATGTAAATATAGGTCTTTTGGACTATCAAATGCAATCATTTGACTACAAAATACATGGATAATGCCGTGCGAGCCATTTTGAGAAGTCTGATGGTCATTTTATTCCCATTTTGGAACCCTAAAGTGTCACACCACATTTACTTCAATTGTTTGGGAGAGGACTGATTTATGCTAGGACACTTAACACTTTTGACAACTGTCACCTGAAAGGAATGGCACATTTTTGACGTTGTTGTGCACCTCCAGAATTTTGATGCAGACACTGTCATATATTGTTGCACAGTGTGATTGGATGAAATGCCAACCTTGCCATGGATATACTTGTGGTTTCACTTTGTTGTTTTTTGTTACCATAGAGACGTCACAAAACTTCGCCAAAGTATAAATGATAAATATGGAGCGACACCTTTTTTTCTGTCGAGAGACAGTTATCAAAGCTGCACTGCCTTTATGTGTGTGTGATATGAGGGCACAAAAACTGAAAAAGAGTTTCAATTGATATGGGGGTTGATAATGACAGAATTTTCATTTGAAATTTAACTGTTCCTTTAAAAGGACAAGGCCATGTTCACATATTACCATAGGAAGGTGTTCGAGGGCCTTTCGTAAAATGTTCATGAATAAAAAGAATACCTGTTTCACTAGACTCAGACTGATTTTCCAAGGTTTGTTTTCCATTTTCCTGACTGATCATGAATAATTTCATGCTCAATTACATTGCTTCAATCTATCTAAGTCCAAAATTAAGCAGTAACTGCTTAGCCAAAAATAAATTGAAAGAAGTTCCTCTTCTGAAGGAGGATAGGCTGAAGGAGTGTTGTAACATCCTTAATTTGAATCCTTATTTTTCTAAAAATGTTATTCAATAATATGTGGACAGTACATAATCGAATATTGTTTGACATAAGTTGTTTTGATAGCAAATATATGTACATGTGTTATTATTTATTACAGACTTGTCACAGTTGATATAGTCTGAATGAAAGGATATGGACCGCAGGCATAAGTCTCCCACTGGCCGACTATTTCCAAGTTTCCTTACGCCCAATTCTTGTCTCCTTTCCGCTCTCTGCGTGTTGCTGTTTTCAAAATCCCCTCGCTATGTGCAACAACGACAAGCACTCAAGCTGTCTAGCTGCACAGAATGCTTATGATGGAAAACTCTGACAAAGATTTGGATTGTGCACTAAGGCAAGCCTCCTTGGTTCATTCTGTGGATTGTTTTAAAGACACTCAAAGAATATGTTCAGAAATCTAAAAGGGACGTTGCATGTTTGCTGACCGGTTTTCCCCCTGGCACTATTATGCAAGGGCGCCGGTGTGCTTGGCACTGTTTACACCTGCCCTTGACGATTCTGATTGGTTTAAGAAATATAAACGACCCAGAACATTTTTTTTCAGCTAGTGCAAAATGATAAAGAGTTCTGACAGACCTTTCTCCAGCACTGGCACAGCACTAACATAGTATGGAAAGAGGTCTGACTATGCAAGACTACAGTTGATATACAATATATGTGTATATTGTTATAGTGTATATAGTTTATATTAGTATATTAGTATATTATAGTGTATATAGTTTTTTTCAGCCCCCCAACAATGTCAAAATCAATCTCTGAAACAATCCTGCGTAAAAAGAGGTCAAAAACAAGTTACTTTAAACTGATTTGCTTCAGCAACAAACACATAAGAGACACACCTACGACACAAGCTTTCCATAGTATTTCCCACCGCAACATACTCTTCTTGACCTCACGACAAAGAGCATTCATTATAAATGATGACCGACATCATCTGGGAGTAAAAACACTGCCTTTGTCCTAAGGGCCACCAATCTCATTCCTCGAGCCTGCCTGGTCCCAAGCCATTACAGAGAGAGCCTCCTCTCCACACACACTCACAGGTAATGGATCTTTTGAGATATGATCACTTCCAGGCTCAGTGTTGAGCAAAAATAGAGAACTATATGTCTCAGTATCTCTCCAGATTCCTGTTCTGTGAGACAGACTCTGGTGAGCCTTGAACTTTGCAAACTCATGACCTATTCTTAACAACTTTTGTAACAAATAAACAAAGGTTTATCTTCACAGTAGACAGTGCTTGAAATGGACTGGTATGGAGCACTGTAATTTTTGTACTGGTACTTCTTATTGTGTACCATCACCCTCTTATTGCATACCGTCTGTCTCTCGCACTATCTCTCTCTGTCCCTCCCTCCCTCCTCCTCTCTCTCTTACACATGCTCGGACCGCAAAAGGTATGAAACATGTTTAAGATATCCCACCAGTCGCACATGTGTCAGTGGACATTGGGCCGGTGTGAGCCGGAGCAGAGCTCTGAGCTGGCACATCAGGCTCCAGCACTTTATTTTATTTATAATGTAGGCCTACTGATAAAAGCCGGCAGCCAAGTCCGGTTAACTGTTACTTTCCTCCTCCAACTTTTCTGATGAAATTAGACGTGTTAAATATTGTCGAGAGTCTGCTGGCTATAGTGCTCGATGTTATTCCAAACTGTCAACAGCCAATGAAGTGGACTCTCTTCAATCAAAAAACAAAACCGGCATAAATTACTATTTAAGATACCAGAAATCAAACATTACGGAACCAGAGTTTGATACAAACATTTTGGTAATACTATAACGCCTGCATTATCCAATACCACATGTGCACCCTCTCTTTAGACCTTAGTTTAAAAATATGCCTACTGTATCACAATCCTAATATTCCCTCAGTATGTTGCATAAATCCGCAATGGACTTTTTGTTGAATGTAGGCTATTTCTAATAGCTTGTTCATTTAAGTCAAGACTAAGACTAAGTCAAATAAATGTAGGTGTGACTACTGGAAATTCAATGTATCACTTTTAAATTATACTATGTTTAATGAAAAAACAAAATAATTTATTTAAGACTTTCTTGAAATTAATGAAAATTAATCTGACCTACACAACGTCTGGGAGCCTTTTAAGTGTGAATTAAGAGGACTCATCATTAAGATGGAAACAAAAAAATTTAATAAAGAGTAAAAAGGCTGGATGAAATGCAACTGCCCTCCGAAGAAACAACATATTTAATAAAAAAATAAACAACTGGAACTGGAGAATTTATACTCTGAGCATGTAAATGGAATCATCAATAGATCTCGTGCCACTTGGATGAAAAAAGGGGAGGAGTGCACTGCGCATTTTTTAAGATTAAATCAAAGCAACTTTGCCAAGAAAAACATTATGAACTTGTGTACCACAAATGGTGTTATACTTAAATCTCCACAGGAAATATTGTGTGAAGAGGTGGATTATTTCAAATCATTCAGTACATCAGCAATTAAGTTGTGAAGGTGAAATCAGGAGGGAGAGTTATTGGATGTCATTAATACTTTCTATCACCGGGGATAGATGGCATTCATATTGAGGTATATACGGTTTTTCACTTTTTTCACAGAAATTAAAAAACCTATGATGGCATTCTTTAACTACTTCACGCAAGCAATATTATCAGACACACAGAAAGAGGGCATCATCACATTACTCCTAAAGCAAGATTCACAGGGGCATTACAAAGATCCTGTATATATGAAACATTGGAGACCACTGACACTGTTCTGCTGTGATACCTGTATCCTCTCTAAATGTATTGCACCGAGAATAAAAAGGATAATTGGGGATATAATAAATTATGATCAAACAGGTTTCATAAAAGGGCGTTTTATTGGTGATGATATACGGTACCTTCAGGATACTATAGATTATTATGAAAATAAACAATAATCTGGCCTTTTATTTATTGCTGACTTTGAAAAGGCATTTGATAATGTAAGAGGGATTTCATCCAAAAAGCTCTTCAATTCTTTAATTTTGGGGAAACCCTTGTAAAATGGGTGAAGATCATGTATAATTAACCAACCAGCAAAATAATAAATAATGGGTATTTATCTAACAGTTTCATCCTGTTCAGAGGCGTATGTCAGGGGTTTCCACGGTTTAGACAGATTTTGTGGATAGAATTGGTTTCACCAATGATACTGGACTTGGATGCAGAAGTGTGACAAGACCAGAGATAATCAATTATAACAAAAACCTAATCTTTGTTGCCTTTAGCCTACGTCCAATACTGCTGACGATTCTTGAAATATATGTTGAAAATCTCACCAAAAGAAATACTATGGCATGTTTGGTTGACATAGGCTACCCTTTTGGGCACATCATGGCACATACTTATACATCAGTGCACATTTGTCTAATTTCAATGTACAGTATAGTGCACTGTGCAATCACCTTTCTGCTTCAAGTAAACATGTAACAAGAGTATTTGCTACTGTTAACACTGAAATCCATGTTTGTTTGTTTTTAATTACAGAAAAAATGCATCTGAAAATCAACCATCAGAAGTACAATTTATGTATTGATAATGCCAAGCAAAAATATCAAGGACATGACTTGAACCAAGCACTGGTTATAGACATATGGTTATATAGTTCTTCTATTCTATAATACAATTTATTATTCAAATCTCTCTTTAGAGTCTGAAATGTACTTGCCTGACCTCAATTGGACTCATTGATTCCTGCAAGCTACTGTAAGCTAGGTAGTCTGCTTATCAAGAGCGAGCAACTGCGTATTCCAAGTGGGACTTCCCATTGATCTGCAGGCTGCTCTGATTGTATTATCTGATTCTCATCTCTTGGCTTCCAACATCCCCTAGCCATTTTCATGCTAAATCTACTTTACAGAGGAAAGTCTGTGCAGCACTGCAGAGTTTGAGTTGAGTTATATAGGCTAGATATACAAGAGGGCTTAAAGATATGGACAAACTATCATATTGCAATTATTTTGACAGATATTGCGATATAACTTGCAATATACATCTTTAGGCTAAATTTTAGAATCTACATTTAATTAAAAAACTTTTCATTAGTATATTGTGGGAATATGTTTAATGTACCAGTGATAAGTATAACCCCATGGCATTATGCTATCTCTGTCTGTTGAATTTCCAGTGTTGACCAAATTATATATCTAGATGAGAGTGAAGCATGTCTACCTGACTCCTCTCATTCTCACGTTGTCCCAGTTATCATCTTTATTTTAAAAAGCATTTAAAAATGCCGATATTGTCTATATCACGATATATATTAATTTGACATCTTCAGCCCTAAAGAGTGCATTAGGAAATTTCAGGAAGTGGACCCAAGTGTATAACCACCTTGGGATTCAAATGGTTTGCATTTCAGGCTAACATTAAAAAATATATCTATATACAGTATATTGTTGTTTTTGTTTTTGTTTTGTTTTTTAAATACATCTATGGCAAAAACCCATTTAACTGAGACTGTTCCTGGGTCCACTTCCTTGAATTTCCTACCGCACTCTATTCTGCACCCTTTCCCTCCACCTTGTCATTCCACTTCCTCCTCCCCTACCTCCTCCTTGCCTCCTGCCTGCCTGTCTGACCCAGCTGGCATAACATGTATCAGAGCCGTTCCTTTTGGGCACAGCATCAGAGGCTCCCAGACGCAAACGCACTGCAGAGCTCTGTGCTATTGTGCCCCACTGTTTGCCATACTCCTAATTGGAACATGCCACTTTACTGAGCGTATTGCTACCAATTAGGGCAATGCTTACACAAGATGCACAAAACTATAGTTGAGAGTGAATGCATGTTGTTTAATTGGATGGACGTTTTTAATTTTATTTGACCCTGATTAACAAGGAAGTCCCACTGAGATCAAAGACTATTTTTTTCAAGAGAAACATGGTCAAGAAAGCAATAATCTGACAAACATAAAAGTTGCAGACAAAAAAACATACAACAATGTACAGTACATACGTTAAAACACAATTAAAGAAAATCTCATCAATAGCAAAATCTGAGGTAACTCTCTGCACTTAAAATAGCAGACAAACAGGATTATGGGTCTAGACAGACCTTGGGCCAAACAAAGCTCAGACAATTTCCTTATTGAGTCTGCCTCAAGATCCTTCATCATTTTTAAATTCTACATCAGACAAGCTCTTTCATTTTTAAATCATTCTGTGATGGGTTTCAAAAAGAGGGACCGAGTACATGAAAGCCTCTCTTGTCTAATTCAGCTCAGACCTCAGGGACGGAAAGCAATAACAACTTCTGTGATCATAGACAGTAATCTCCACCAAATTTTCAAGAAATAACAACAGCAAATAAGGAGGCAGACCCAGAATGACCTTTTGTAGAAGTGAAAGTGTCTATAGAAAATAGTAAGCTTCCTCTTTCGGGGGGAATGCGTGAATAATTTAATTCCATAATCATAGCTTCATATTCTTTTTAGAAAACTGTTGTTGGCATTTATTACAAATATTTCTAAACAGCAGATACTTCCATCCTCAGATGTTGTTACTTTTGTCAGCAAAGGTCTCAATATAGCTGCAAGCTATAATGGGTTTTATTGAACCCTTCCAGATCTATGATCTAACATGTGAGATAGAACATTCTAATGATGATGTAAAAATGGCCACTGGTCATTTAAATCTTTAAAGGTGCTCTTTATAAGAATTTCAATAGTTTGGTATAAGGACCATGTAGACTAAACCATGAGTGAGTCTACACTGTAAATGGTCCTCCTCATTAACAGTCCATCAAACAATAAAATCCCATGCTTAGGATGTGGTTGAGTCTACACGGTCCTCATTCCAAACAATTGAAATTCTTCAAAATAGAAAAATAAAAAAACTGAAAGGGTTCAATCCAATCAATCATTTTGTGACAGCAGGATAAAGTTTTCAGTCATGGATACCACATTTTGCAATGAACATTTTTCCCATACCGTTATATCTTGACTCAGTACTGAGTCTGAGATGAGTTCAGTATTGCTCAGAACAACAGATAGTATATGGATTCTATGACACACCCTAGCCCAGATATTGACAAGAGTGGTGTTGTGACTGCGATCTCTCCACCTCTGCTCCTCTTGCAGTCTCAACAGTGACGCAACCCTGTGCTATCACATTCAAATCAATAGTCAACTGTTACACGGCAACTATCTGTTCTACAAATGACAGGACAAAGAGATACTATCTCGCTCGGATAACACAAAGTGGGAGTCATCGAGGAGGTTATAGCATGAGCAACACAGAGTGAAATTCATTGTGCATGTGATGTGAGGTAAAAGTGCTTTATTGTGATTGTTGATATATACTGTATATGCTCTATCGCCACTGGGTGAATGATGGCCAAGGGCAAACAGAAATGTTCAAACATCTGAAATGAAACTGTGTCTGAATCACCGAGTGCTAACTGTGTAAAAGGTAATTCGATATTGTCGATGACTCTATCCAACTGCATGTGGTCTTTTGAATTGTTTCTGTCCTGTACTGTCACTATACTGTCTCTGTAGTGCCTTGGGTCATGAAATCCAATCCTGTTCTGATAATATTTCCCTCGTATATGATGACATCTCGGCATAATATTTACACAGTAGCCTAGATCCTGTGGTTACATGGGCCAATGCATAATTGATGCATCAAATCAATTATTTGTCTACAGTGAGATTTTATAAACTTATGTATTCCGGCCTGTTACATATCAAAATACCGGTTTAGACAGATTTAAATTCATATATCAAGAAAATGTTTATAGTGTTTTGTGTTGTTTGTAAAAGGCTATATGAACATATGGACAGGGGTGGCTGGCCATAAAGTTTATGTGGATCAAACTGGAGAGAACTGACCACCTCGGAGGAGCACCTGCTCTTATCAGGAATCTAAGCCAAACATTCTTTAAAAGGCCATTATCGACTTGGTGATGAACATCCTGGGATCACTGACCCCCTGTCCAAATTAGACGTAATGGAGTATAAATTGATCTCCATCCATAAACTCAAACTGTACACTTATGGAGGTCCCACCATAGTGATTCTATAAGGAGCTGGAGGATTATGGTCTCTTACGGTACAAGATTCAAATGTCGTTTGATGTGTGCATGGAGAATACACTTTCTGGAACTTAATATAGGTCTGTTTTACTAGTGTTTACTAGTGTTGACAAACATACCAACATCAACAAACCCTTTACATACACAAAATAGAGTTCATTTGCAAAGAAAGATATTTATGTTTGCATTCATTATCCTTTGTTTTATTTTATATATGTATATATATATAAATTGGAACACAGACATGCAACGCAAGGAAGCACCTGTGTTCAAATCCTTCAGTAGGCTATGTGATCTGCACGGTCTGGAACAGCTGATTACCCAACCCACAAGGGTGGGTGATTTTACTCAAACCACCATAGACCTCATTCTAACATCGGACAGGGCCAAAATAGAAAAGAGTGGGGTCATTGTATGTGGGTTAAGCGACCATTATATGATATTCTGTACCCGCAAAATACGCAAACCCAAACCCAGATGCCACAAAACAGTCATATCTAGAGACCTTAAAACCTACTCTAGTGAGGCTTTCAATCTCAAACTGGCAAATCAGGACTGGTCTGACGTGCTTAGATGTACACAGGTTGACTTTGCATGGCTCGGCTTCAAAGCTAAATTCTTAGCATCATTAAATGACATGGCTCCCCTAAGAACCACCAGGGTTAAAGCCCGCTCTGAGCCATGGATGAATCCGGACTTACTAGCCGCCATCAAAGCCAGAGACAAAAAATACTCTGAAGCTCAAAAGTGTAAATCTAAGCTCGCCAAACACCCCGACA
>OMKL01133408.1:0-13971 GCA_900302295.1 Parasudis fraserbrunneri
GAGAGAGAGAGAGAGAGAGAGAGAGAGAGTCATTTTGGGAAAACTCTTGACTTTTTAAATAGTATTTTTCAAAAAGGGCATAAAGATAAGGCGTTCTCCCCCGACAATAATTCCAATCCAACCACTGCACTGTGCAGGCTCTCGGCCCCAACCATGTACATCCTGTGCAAGAAGTAAATAATGTGCCACTTCTAGTTTATATAGGAACCGCCCTGCCGGTGACTGGGCCAATGGTGCTAGGTTGGGAGGCGTACCTCTATAGTGCAATTGGCCAGTTCCTTTGGAAAAATGTTGACTGGCGTGTGACATAACTGTCTTTATGACACCCCTCAGAAGGATGTGAGGAGAAGTTACTTATCCGCTGAACGAAATCACTATGGCATGGAGGTAAGATTTTCATGTAGAATTGCGAAGATTCATTACTGGCTCATTTGAAGTCATTATGGCAAGGAGATAAGATTTTGATGCAGAATTGCGAAGTTTTATCACTGGCTATTTTTTTTTCTCTTTCCATATTTTTTCCACTTTTTCTTACATAACATAATCTTACACACAAAAAAAAGTGTATATATATTAACCCCTTCCTTCCCCTCACAAGCTTGCTTGTCACTTAAGCTATGCACTTGAGTTATGCACTGGATTATGGCACTATGATGCGGGTAATACCACCGGTTGTTTACTCTTGAGTTGATCCTATCGCCAGTTTCTGATGTGCACACACTTGTAAGTCGCTTTGGATAAAAGCGTCTGCTAAATGACTAAACATAATACTTTGTTGTTTTGGGGGGAGGGGGGGCGGTCCGGTCCCACATTGCAAACTATCTTCTTGCTTGTAGTGTTGTACAACTATGGTTTGTAACAATTTTGTAAACAGTGCACTGTTCATTGTAAAACACACTGTCTTCAGCTGAAGATTATGGGTTTGCCTAAGTGCTGCACAGTGGACACGTTGAAAGACCCTTGATGTTCAGCATAGTGTTAACTGGTTTAGACAGAATGTGATGTGCAGATGGTAGTCATTAGTGAACTGAATTATACAACGGAACAAACAGGATGCAGTCCCCTTGAAACTATTTTGGCTTCAATGAATAACTGTCTTGCTGATCAGCTTCATGATATTCAGCTGTGGGCTATTTCAAGAACATTGGGTTTCTGTTTCAGCAGAGGCTCTTTCCTGTCCTATTGGTCTTCCTCAATAGTTTGTGACCATCTGTAGTGTTTACAGCTATAGTCAGATGGCAGCTAGGGTGTGGCTGTTCCTCAAATGTATACAGGATCAAATCATATTGGCACCATTGGAAGCATCTGAATGAAGTCTCAGGCATCACAAGTTCCTCCCTTTTGCAAGACCAGAAAATGTTAATTTTATTATGTACTAATTGGGATAGTTACAGCCTATAACACTATACACTGGATGGCATTTCCCCATGTGACAAGGAGATGACCTGCTAAGCACCAGTGTTGGGGAAGCTACCTTGAAAGCATACTTTGAAGCTACCAATTACTTCACACAGGAAGAAGTTTAACTACAGCAAAGCTACCCTCAGGAGAAATATCGTTTTGTTAACTAAAGTTACTTAGAAAAGGTAGTTCAAACTACTTTAAAAAAAAAAAAAAAAAAAAAAAAAAAGAATATCCACATATGCAAAGCAATACAAAATTATTACAAAATATAATACAGAAGGAAGTCATATGACTGCATAATATACCACTTAATTGAGTTTACTACAAAAGCCAAGGCGCTTCAACTCATCCAGAATGCAGCGGCCCGCCTGATCTCCAACCTACCAAAGTCAGCCCACGTCACCCCACTTCTCAAAGAACTGTACTGGCTTCCCATTGCCAGCCCAATTTTTGTTGTATGTGCCTTGCATAATCATAACTTCTATATAAATTAAATTATATATACAAATTGTATATGAACTTGTTTATTTTGAACTTAAAAAAAACTTTTTTAGACCACTTAACAACTTGATCAGTGCAATGGTCTAAAGAATGGGCCTGTCAGCTTCATTGTAAGAGCAGTCTCTCAAAGTTCTTTTTTTTGATAAGACAAAGAAATAGTTTGTAATTTAAGTAGTTAAAACATTATTAACAACTAGAATACCTTTGCAAATTTGAAATTACTTGAACTACCAGCAAGCTACTGCAAACAGACTGTCAAATAGACCATATCGGTCTAAATTTGAAGATTATTTTGAATAAAGACAAATATCACAATGTCAAATGACAATGGATCTACAATAGGGCTGTCCTTGACTGAAGAAATTCTTAATCGACAAATAGTCAAGGATTTTTTTTTATAATCTATTAGTTGATTTAATCAACAGATCTGTAAAGTTGATTAAGGTTCCCTTTAGAACAGGTTGTCTTAACAAAACCTTTTAAAGTTCCCTAGAGATGATAACATACCCAAATCACACATCCTAATTAAGAACCACTTTTCAACCCTTATTTTTAGTTTGTATAACTGTATTGCAAATGTCATTAATTGTATAATTATGTGACATGTTTATTAGCCTATATTTTAATAATGATCAGGAATTTTCTAATGATAGAATGTTCTGTTTTATCAATATTTAGCCTTTTATGAAATTGAGTGCTTATACCATGTGGATTTCTGTAGTCAAGGAGTGAACGAGGACCTCTCGGAGGTGTTGAACCAACTGTGGAGCCTGGATAGCAACCGCCTCAAGCCTGGAATTGACTATACCATCTCCCCTCAGGTGCAGACTGCCAGGGAAATTCTGTCAGCTATACAATCTGCCAAGATTGTCCTCAGCTTTAGATAAGAGCTATAAATTCAAACTCTAACTCTGAACTAGCAGCTAGTACGTCTAAAGAATGTGATAGAGAATATGATAGAGAATATTATGGAATTATATAAAACCACAAAGACATTATACAATACCATAGGCCCTTTTCGCAGCAGCGATTGTGACTTGTCATAGATGGGTAAATACAGGTGTAAATTAGAGGGAATACCGCACACTCAATGTAGCTCCATTCAGGTTCTTTAATCACCAACATTTCAACAGTGAGCTGTCTTCATCAGGGTATCAGGCAGTTCGTTGTCGAAACGTTGGTGATTTAAGAACCTAAATGGAGCCACATTGAGTGTGCGATATTCCTTCTTATTTGAATCTTGCTGCCAATACCAGCACCTCATAAAACCTGGTGTGTGTTTACCTACTCTCTCATTAAACACAGGTGTAACCAAACATGTAGAATTACGATCTATCCATTATTGTACATCTATGGTTACACCTGTTTTTACCCATCTCTGACAAGTCAAAATGTCTGTTGAGAAAAGGACCTATTGTGACATTTAGCTATCACCACATCACATAGAATAATAATGAGGGCATCACTCCGGAGCATTATTATAATAGAGATGTCACTATATTATTATGATGCACAAAAGAGTTTTAGGGTAGTAGAATAAAGTGCTTGTGCTATGCATTTGGGTCTCTGATGGGCCTACTAACCTACAAACTGTGAAATAATACAATCCACCCAGATTTTGCACACAGCCTGTATTTAGAAACTGTGCCTTTAAATGAGTTGTTTGGACTTCCGTAACTCTGTGATGTTACAACGATATGGTTGGTCCTTGACTTGTGTGTCTCTGTTTTTCAAGGTGGCGGCTTGCTCGTAAACATTCTCTTTTTCCACCTAAACAATTCACGCAAATATGTTTCTGACAACATTTTAGGCAAGAAATAGGATATACAATTGCTGGATCTTAATTCATATTTGCTAGTTTGACAGTTTGATCTGAGTTTTGTGAGCCAGGCATGCGCTGTAGTTGGTGCGTGGTCGTGCGTGTGTCATGCTACAGACATAGAAATAGCCCGTCAAGAACAGGACTGAAACAGAGGGGTATAAAGGCGTGCTAGAATGCATAATCTGAATGGTATTTTCAGCAAAAAACTTCAAAGACATGTTTTGGGGACATCAGAGACCTATATTAACTTGTTGAAAAGGAGTATAATATGGGACCTTTAAAGAATAATAATGAAAAATGCAATGAACAAATACAGAATAAAAAATAATAATTATAATAATATAATAATAAATAAGTTCTCACAGGTTCCTTGTAGCGTGTCATATGTAATATGTGTGTGTGATTCTCATATATGTATAATTTGTGTCTTCAGGGAAGGGCAGGCTACGTGGCTCAGGGCAGCAACTATGCCAGAGATAGAGCCAGGGCTCCGCTGTTCTCTTATGTCAACGAAGACAAACTCAAAAGCATCGAGACGTACGCCCGTAAGTTCTTCTCCATCTAATCCGTCTCTCGTGAGGCCCTATGGGCTACAGTATAAACGATAACTTTCTTCCCATGCAGATTTCATCAGCTTGCTGGACAACTATGAGATGTCAACAGGCGTATCGGAGACCGTCACTTCAAAGGAAATGGAAGAGAACCATCTCTTTCTAGATGCCATACTGGAGACTGACGTCATGAAGGTATGATAATAACTAGATGTGCTGTCGGTGACCGACAGTGGGTATGTTCCCAAACAGCCCGAATTCTCAATCCACCTTTTGACCATGCCCCTAATCTGAGCTGTTGAGGAGTAGTTCATGTTTTAAGTTTAATGAGAATGGCGCCACCATGGGGCAAGATGACTCAGAACTTCACAGGCCTCCTTGCTATTGTAAGACAAACATATTTGTCAAGTTAGGTGGAAATTGGACAGTGCATTCACAAGTAACAAATCATTTCCTGTTTACCATGCATTTTTCCGAAATTTCTGGTTGATGGTTTGGCCTATCAATTATCTAAGTAACACCTTTGAAGATGTTAGTCCCTAGATTCCACACAGTAAGAAGGTTAACAGGCTAGGGGGAGTAGGGAAATATGTTTTCCCAATAATTCAAGATGGCGGAAATTCCAGTAAGTCATAAATGTGCACCACAAATTTGAAAAGATTCGAATGAAAGCTATTCGAGTTATCGTAATGCGAAAGGTAGGCGGCGGCAGTCGGGGTAAAACCATAATATCCCCGACACTGTCGTTCAAGGATATAAATATGTGATGATGTAGAATTGTTCATAATCCTTATATGTTGACTACAGTACAGTATATACTTCATAGTTGAATGAATGTTAAGGGATGTGGGTGATACTAAAAACAAAAATCTCCAATTCTTTTCTTTTTTTATACCCATGGCATACCCTGTTTATTTGTATTTATTTATTCATTAATTACTTCTTTTGTTTCATAGTGTGCTCACAAGTATCTGGTCAGCAAGGGACAGTCCCCGTCAGACCAGCTGCAGTTCAAACAACAGTTGTATGACATTTGGTTCCGCCTCTACCACAGGGACAGAAGCGGAGGGTGAGTGTCCCCAATAATATTCTCTAAGGTACATTTATGTGTATTTGAGCTAACTATTTTTACCCGGTCAGTCCAATTTCATCCTGTTATATTATATTATTATATCGCTGTTATGTCAGTGTCATAGCCACGCAGTATTCTTGCTTTAAATCTGAGAAAAGTTACATTTTAAATTATTCTCTGAATTCACTTGCCTACAGTGTCGTATAATAGCCTAGTCATACATGAAGAATTCCATATTGCACCTTTTTTCTGTCTGTAGGGAGGATTCCTGTGGATTTGAACATGTGTTTGTTGGGGAGACCAAATTTGGCAGGGAGATCATGGGGCTTCACAACTGGGTTCAGTTCTATCTGCAGGAGAAGCACGACCATGTTGACTATAAAGGCTACAAAGCAAGGGCCAACAAAGATACCGTAAGAAAATAATCCTTCACCTGGTTATATTATCTTACACATCATTATTATTGATTACATTGGTATTATGGCCTTAGAGTTGCAGTCCTGCAATAGGTCTCCTTCACGCCCCTTTCACAAACATGATAAGATATATATATATATATATATATGCTGCCTTCAAATGGAACTTGTGAGCTGCTGGTCTCAACATGGGAAGTCGAGTACACGATATGCTTGCTGTTCAAATGGTTAAAGTCGTGAGGACATCGTTGCTAGGCAACTGGGCAATGCGTCTCGAAGCCACCAAGGCTAACGATTTAGCTAACTAAATGCAAAGGCATAATGACAGAGGACAAAGATGAGACTGTTGGGAAAAATCAACATTTTCCTCAGATATATTATTAATTTCCTAAGAAAGACTCAAATTACAATAATTCCACTGCAAAATGAACTTCCACTTCCCTTTCTAAAACGTCAGCACCATGTCACAACTCACGAACTTGGAGCTCTCCACTTACGAAGTCGTGAATACCACAACAGTGGGTTGCTTATATGGACTCTTGTGAGCACGGTAAACGCAACCCCATTTGAAGGCAGTGATAGTTTCTCAAGCATACACACTGTAATGTTTTGGCTGTGTTTATAGTTTATTTTGTGGTGGGACCATCGTCACCATTACTTAGAAGGATTTCAATCTTTTTATAGTTCTAGTTATCTTTCTAGTTATTGTTGTTGGTGTGAAGGGGGCTTTATCCCTGCAAATCCACATTCCCATGAATTGCTGGTGCTATCTGCCTTTCTGCCCAGCTGAAACTCATTGAAGCTCATTAGCTAATGTTAGAACCTTGCTAGTCAGCAGGTTCAGACAATTGTCAATGTTGTTGATGAAAATTACTGTATGATAACAATGTTCTTGAGAATTATTTTTTTACGTGACAAAATCAAGATTAAAACAAAATACCATGAAACTGAAATGAGACAAGGATCAAGTTTTTTGTGAGAACTTTTTGTCAACTTAAAAGTGAACAAAAAAAAACAAAAAAATTGATGTTCAGTTTACAGTTACAATTGTTGATGATTTGGGGTTGAACATCAAATTGAATTTGAGTGGGTTTTTGTTTACATTTACAGTGTAATAATAACAAAACCACATGGTTATTGCCTTCACGTCTCTTACAGCCTGATGAAGATGACCATGTGTTGAACCTGCAGTTCAGCTGGAAGGGGCTGGTGAAGCCGGTGGGCGGGTCCTTTATCGGTGTAAGCCCTGAGTTTGAGGTGGCTCTCTTCACCATTGTCTTCCTCATGTCCACTGAGAAGATGACCAGTGTGACGGTGAAGGTGGATGAGTACATGCTAGAGCTGGTTGTCTATCGGCATGGTCGATCCATTGGCACCTCCTTCCCTAAACTGCTCAGCAGTAACAACAGGGACCTGTGACATGGAGCATGACCCCGGCACCAGCTTTCTGGAATGGATGAAATGCGCAAAAAAACAAACAAAAAAAAATAAAAAATAAAAACACTCCCTAAATATTGAGGTAATTCCAATGTAGTATTATTTTTCTACAAACCTGGATCAGTTTGGATTAAACTTTTTTTTGCCTATGCTACTGATCCAGATTAAGGCTTTTTTTTGCACTGTGATCCAAAAGTAAACAAATGCACCACCAAAAAATGAAATATAGCAATGGAGACATTTTCATTTTCCTGTTAATTAACTCAGCTCTTGATTGCATACTAAACAAGTAAATATGAGTTCATCTTACTGTGGTACTTTTGTGGTTGAAAAATGTTTGTTTACGTTTGTAATGTCTGTAAACATTGGAGTAAAATAGACCTATATTCTGCTTTATGATCCAAGAAAATTCAAAAAAGCTTTTTTGCAAAGGCAATTGCAAAGGAAATTGTTTAATCTGATTTTGAAAGCAATTTGTTTCTTTTATTACATGAGTCAAACGTTTCTCCACACAATACACAAGCATCGATACTTTTTGCAGGTGTTTTAGAGCCAGACAAATTTTCAGCGAATGCGTTCCACCTGTTTCATTCCCCACACAGACTATTTACCTGCATGCAATCAAAGCATGTTCCTATAGAAATTGTCGCCTACATTTCATGTGCCATCTCTGCTCAAATGTGATTGGTCAATATTACTTGGAAACCAGAATGCCTCTGATACCAAAATCTCATCCCTTGCCAACGGATGCAGCATTAATATGCAGATATGTTTATAAAGATCACCCCAAATGTACCTTTTATGGTAAAAAGAAATCACGGATTGTGGCTTTAATGTAGACTTTATTGTTTCTTGATCACATTACCATATTTTGTATGCTTATTGCATGAAAGAAATAAAAATAATGTTTACATATGATGGCTTGACCTTTTAATTCTCCAGTGGTAGAAAACAGTTCTGAACGCGATACACTGCAAGGCCACCCACTCCCATAGCAATCCAATGATAGGATCGTGGAAAATCAAGTGATATTAATTCCTCGATGCTAATGGTCTAGCAGGATCCCTCCTAACCAATGGCAAAGCTATTTGTACAAATGCAAATGCAGTTCTCTGCTGTATATAGGGCATTGTACGATAGCCTACCTTGATCATAAGTTTCAATGAAAAACTGATGGTTTTGTGGTCAGCAGATGAAGAATTTAAAAAAAATTATGATTGCATGAAGTCAGACTGTTCATTGAAATCATGGTGAAATCAACAATCTTTTGTTAAAAGTGGAAAATATGGGATATAACATGGGACTACTACTTCAACTATGCAAAGAGTGATTTCTTTTCTTTTAAATTGTGTAAATTGCCTCACCATGTTACTTGATTTTCCCTTAAAGATAGAATCTGTAATGCCGTAAAACAGCGATTTCTAGGCAAAAGAGCCCCACTTGGTATTGCACTGTTTAAATTCTTGTTTTGGTCTGATGTGTGGGTTGGAGTTGAATGGGGATAGGGGAGGGGTTGCTATTGCTGGCCACATCTGTATGGGGCGCCAAATGTAAAATTGTACGTATTGAAAATCACAGCACATTTTCACCACATTTAGCTGCTAAAGTGCACCTGGGAGTTAATAACAAGTGCACCCAACTGAATGCGGAAGTTTGACGTGCGGGGCTCATAGTAGAGTGTTAGCAAAAGTAAAATGGCACTGTGATTTTCACAAGGGTGAATTACCTATGCCAAGCAACTTTCTAGTCTCACTGAGTATTTTTCCACCTCTTCAAGTGTGACTGGCATTGAGTAAGGAAGGCTGAGATCTAGTAAAACATACACCTATAAGCACAAAATGTGTTAAAGACAGGGACAATCTCTAGTAATGGCAAGAAGTCAAAATTACACTGGTATGGTCCTTTAAGTTTGAAAATTGCAGAAGTGACCCTTTAATGAAATTGTTTTTGCAGCCTCGAACGAGTGTGTTATGTCCCATCATTTTGTGTCCATGAATTACAGGTGTGTGTATGTGTGTGTGAGTGTGTGTGTGTGTGTGTGTGTGTGCGTGGGGGTACCCAGTTGAGAGTTATACATTTCACTGCTGCTGTAAACAGAATATGGAGAAAATAATTTTGCCTCCTCCCTTCTACTGCTGGGCAACTCTTTGCTCTCTTGGGATGTCAATGTGGAATATTTCCCTAACAGTTTGGAATACATCATTTCAAAATGTTTTCATAGTTGCCCAACTGTGCCTCACAATTCCTCCAGCAATTGCTGGGAGCTGAAAGAAACTGGTAATAATCTTCCGCTTAAATTCCCTCCATGTATTTGAGCATGTGACTGCTTGCGCCTCTGATGATACTTCCTCCCAAGTGTCGATTGGTGATTCTTGCTTTATTTCAGTCATCCATCTTTATTTTGAAAGCTGAGAAAGGACTCTACCCTTCGATAATACCAATGGTGAATAGGAAATATGGCCAGGGGTCCAAAATTCTACATTTACCCTTTAAGAACCATTTTTGTAGGACTGGTAGTGAGCCTGCATTTTCCTGTTATTCTTTCATACACCAGTAGAGGTCATTCATGCTATGAGATGATGGGTAACTGGATTGGTGCTGATGACCCATAGAAGACATTGGTTTTGATGAGAGATCAAATGGGTCTGCACTCACAGGACCTTGGGCCGTGGGCAGCGTGATTATAGAGAAACAAAACTAGAAATTTACATTTGTTGATTAAGGACACAGCCTTTACCAGAGATGGGCTGGATTTGCTCAATTTACACAAAGTTAGAGGCACATTAGGATGTCATCAGCCAGGCTGAGCTTTTTGGCCAGATCCTGAGGGCCGGCCTACAATAGCAAACGTCCCTAATGGATTGACTGGCTGACTGACTCCCCATTGTTGAAACACACGTGTGAGTGTCATGGCCGGGTCCATCTTAAAGGGACAGTTCACGAAAAATGTACCTGGAGTACTATCTATCCATCCAGATAGTTTCTGTGTGATTTAAAGTTGTGCCCCAGGACAGTTCAGTCACTATTTGTGAACACGAGCCACTCTCCTAAAGCCAGACATCGGAGAGAGAACCCTCAAAGACCCTCCAAACTGGGATGTAAAATCTGGGGCTGAATGGGGCTCTGACGTTATGAGGCCATAAAATGTGTCAGCTCTTACACCCAAATTAGGTTTTAATTCTGTTTCAGACCTTCTAGCAATGCTAGAATATAAACCTCATTTGTGTGTAAGAGCTCACACAAACATTTATGGCCTCATAAAATCAAATCATTGTCTCTGGAGCAACCACAGATTTTACATTCCACTTACATCACCGATTGGAGGGTTCTCTCTCTGATTTCTAGCTTTAGGAAAGAGTGGTGCATGTTCACAAATACTGACTAAACTGTATTGGAACTGTAAAGGAAGAACATGTGAATGCTTAAAATGGGCGTTATTCCCCTTTAAGGAGGGCTTTTAGCCCCGTAGTACCTTTTTATTTATTTAGCCTTTATTTAGCCAGGTCCCATTGAGATACAAGATATCTTCTTCCAGGGAGACCTTAATTGCCACTACATTGTTACATGTCACTCTATTTCAACTGATTAATTTCCCTGGCCTTGATGGACAGTTACTCTGGACCATAGAACTTTATAAAAAGCTCTGGACTCGGTTTTTTCATGTCTCCAAATTATTAAAGCTATGACTTAGGGAGTATGAGCTGATCTATAGATGTGTCTGTAAATTAGGACCTTGTGCATGTCTGTCCTATCTGTGCTAATGTTGTTAAATCTCTCTCTCTCTCGTTTTTCTCTCGTAAATCAACTCTTCCAATTAGGGGCCAGAATGTGGTGAGGGAATTCTGTCAGCAGTGAGAGAAAAAGAGCAGTGGACGTGCAGCCTACAAGGCTAAACTGTGAAGTTGTCTGTGCATTAAGACAGTGGTGAAACGGCATTGCTGACCACTCCAATGTTGGCCATCTCAATTTCACATGTTTCTAATCTGGGTGATCGAGCTAAGTGTGTTGTTTTGCAATCTGGCTGCTGTTTCATGTGTTTTTCTTATATGTCAGTTCTTGAATTTATTTGTTATGGCTTTGTAACCTTAATCAGAACGGTGTCTGATTTCACGGCAGATATGATTTGTTAATGGTGATGTATTATGTTCTGATGACCAATAAAGGTTGTTATTGTTTTATTGTTATTTTGCAAGGATAAACATTACAGAAAAAATACCTTGGCTACTTAGGGAGCCGCAAACGAAAACGTTACTTTTTCATTTAAAGATATTTGTCAACAAAGATTTATTAGTAGGTCTATTAATTCCGGCCTGTATTGGCAGATGAGAAACAGTTAACGTACGTCCTCAGTTGCATGCGAGACAAGTGAGGGGGAGAGAGATGACATGGAACGTCCCCACTTGTGCGCATACGCACTATGGCAGGCCCATGTCAAAACCAAAGCTGAGTGCCCATCTACTGAATAAAAACATAACCTTACCTGAAGAGTGGTGGATGAGCAGGTAAATAAACATACGGCTTCCGGAGCTTGCAGTTAAATACTGATGTGATAATGACAGGCATTGTTTGTTTGCAAACAAACTTTTCGAGCTGGGTAGGTAACGTTAGCTACTTTAGCTAGCCACAAACGTTACACAGCCCGCTAAGCTAACGTTAGTTGTGCTGCTATCACTCGGAAGCTGTCTATTTGGGTGAGGCACCTGACAAGCGCCCTCACATGATAAGCCACCGCGACCAGCTTATTTACATTGGTTTTCAGACGGCTTTTGTAATGTGTTTGTGTTTGTAGGTTTATTTTTGGATCACTTGATAACCTTTGGGGTTTGTTCAGAGACAAGCCGCAAGAACATGTTTGGGAAAAAGAAGAGGGCACCAGCTCCCAAGGGCCAGGGTGCTGCTGCAGCCAAACAGGTGAGAACACTACGAGTTTATTTTTATGGGACAAACTGATGAAGTGAAGTACCGTGATCATGCTAGTACCTACCGTCCTAAGTAGCTGTAATGGTTGTGATTGAACTGTTTGTTCCAGATGGGTCTGTTTGTCGACTTTAATCCAGAGGAGATGATGATGGGTATGGAGGAGAACCTAGACGACCCAGCCTTAGAGGCTGAACTGGCTGCTATCACAGGGAATAAAGCTGCTGGTGGTGGAAGGCCCAGACAGAAAGGCAAGGGTGAGCACATCAGCGCCGATCTGTTATTGGCTGATAAAACTCAAATTGTTGGTAGGGTTGAAGAAGTACGTTACCTGACTTACAATGACAGCGTTATTACACCATTAATAGATTTGTGTTGTCATTCTCACACCTACATACAGTCAGCTGTGTGACAGATACTATCATTATGTTCCAGCCCCCTTGCCAATGGAGGACATAGCAAAGATGGCTGATGAGTGCATGAGAGATATCGACGATGATGATGAGGATGATGGTGACTTGGAAGATGACGAAGATCTACTGGTTAGTGTTTGTGTGCATCAAACTTTGCTGCAACGCTTCTGCGCTCTCAAATATGGCCTTGTGTGTATGAGACGGTGCCGCTTGAAGAGTGTCACACACAGTTGTGTGTTTGAAATGGAATGTTGTTTGATGAGGTTTCTGTGTCTTTCTTGCCAGGCGGAGCTACAGGAAGTGGTGGGTGAGGAGGAAGGTGAGGATGTTGTAGCTACTACCCCCGCCTCCTCTGTCTCAACTGAAACCTCTCCAGCGGAAACACCAGAGTCCCCACCACAGGTACACCACACATGGCTGCTGCAGAGTGGGAAGTCGTTGTTTTATGGAAATGCTGAAGCTGTCAGCGATATTGCATTGCATTCACTGTATTACTAATCAGTGACGTAAACACTTTCCATTCCCAACGCACAGATCTACAAGCTAAGTGCTTCATTAGGCTAGTTCATTTGGAAACGGATCTTACGTCAAACGTTAATGGCTCTGAGTTGTAGGCATCGATTATGCTTTTTCTGTAGCAGCAGGAAGCAAAGGTCCCCTCAGCCCCAGGCAGTCTCCAACACACCCTGGAGGAGAGGATAGCCATGTACAAGACTGCCATCCAGAACGCCAAAGCCTCAGGGGAGTCCTCTAAAGCCAGGAGATATGACCGAGGCTTGAAGGTGTGTGACATTACTGACAATACAGCCACGACTTATGTCCCACAACATTATGGATAATGGATAATAGATAAATATGTCCTCCCCAAGTTTTAGACCTCATTCGGTCCTCCTGGTATACCCCACAGTGCACAGCATCTAACACAACATCAGCTTTTGCCGTTAGCTAGCGCTAGCGTCAATATTATGAATTGAACGCCATATTATGAAAAACTCACTTTTCCAGTGTTTGTGCACATACATTCGGGTCTCTGATGGGCATACTAACACACAAACTGTGAAATAAGACAACCCAGTCAGATTGTTATGGGCTGCCCAGGTCTGAAAACATGTGATTCAACAAGCCATTCAGATTTGCCTCCCCCCTCCTACATAAAGTGGGGACTCCTCGTCCTTGACTCGTGTGTGCATGTGTAAAAATTTACGAAATGGCGGCATGCCACTTTCTCCTTTTACACCAAACGATTCACTAAAATATGTTTCTGACAACATTTTATATTAGAAATAGGACCTTTAATTGCTGGATCTTAATTCATATTTGGTCTGCAATGCCTAGTTTGACAGTTTGATCTGAATTTTGTGCGCCCATGGAGGTATTATAGAACAGGCATGCATCGCAGTTCCTGGGTCGTGCATGTGTCGTGCACACAGAAACAGCC
>OMKL01133412.1:0-10584 GCA_900302295.1 Parasudis fraserbrunneri
CAAAAGATGTAAATAAAGTGCAATACCAAGAGGGGTCTTTTGCCTAGAGGTCACTGTTTGATTACATTACAGATCCTACCTTTAAATTAACTACATTAGGTTTATAGGCTGCAACACTTTTTCTGCATAGATTATATTTTACATTTAGTAATGAGGATGATTTAACAACAGCCTCATGATAGGGAAGGCACAGCCTTCAGGCAAACTTCAAAACATGTATTTACATTAAAGACTCCCTCATACCTACACATGAGGCACAGCCTCATAGTAGGTATCAAAAGCAAGGAAGATCTTGACCTTTTGCAAGCTAAGTCTTCATGTGAGTATACAGGTAGTATTTGATGCAGAGAGGAGGTGGAGAAACTTTTGACTGGCCATGAGAAAATGTGATTTACTTATTTCGTACAGGTTTCATCCAAGTTTATGTGAAACATTACACATTTAAAGCAAAGAAGCTCCAGTAAATACACAACATTAATAAGTACACTTCAAAGCAGTGAAAATCCCCCCTCTTCTGGCTTGTGAGTGCTTGGGTTCTTCATTTGTGCCTTGTGCCTTTTCACTTCCACAGTTCTGTCGTACCTCGTACCGTGGCATCTACTGACATCTCTAAAATATCTATACTTCATCTTGACCACTCGCGTCTGACTGACAATGCCCTCTGGTTCCACGGTCCATAGATTGAGTCTAAAATCATAATATAGTCAGTTAAGGATTACAGGCTGAGGGTCAGTGTGGCCGGACAGGTGGTTCCAACTTGTTGGACAAGGCGGTCAACACCTGGTCAAACTTGGCATAGCGATGTACCTGGTTCTCCACTGCTCCCCGACTCCCCCACAGCAGCCTCATCTGAAACTCTGTGAGGAAGAGCTCCAGAACCTCAGACCGCTCCTGGAAATCTACAGGACCACAGAAACACACACATTACCAGAACTTAAGTAGTAGTAGTATTAGTTAGTAGTAGTAATAACAACAGCAACAATACTACTACTACTAATATTATCGAGTGGGCTTGACAAAGCCAACTTACTGATATTGTAATTGCCTTTTTTGTCAACGCTACTCCTCCTACAGCTTTGAAGCTACCAGCCCGTGGGGTGTGCTTGTGCTTTTTGTATGGATAGTTAACTTCTATCCTTTCTTTCACTTGTTTTTTCATCCGTTTTTTCTCATAGACTTATAAAGGCCACCTCTACACACACCTTTCTTCTCCTTTTTCCATCACACCATTCTATTTATAACGCCTTATTCACTGATTTTTAATCCTTAATAACCTTTGCACAGTTTGTCACAGAGAGTTGGGGGACAGCTTTTTTGGTCTCAGGAAAGGGTCACATGTCAATAAACTAAGTCTCACCCCTTTTCCTGATTGGTCTATCTTTGATCCCTCAGAACTAGTCTGAAAATCACGCCTACCGGAGGGGAAACAATTGGTGCCCTAACATGCAACCAGCTAGGGGGGAAACCAAACAAAATACCTGTAGCTAGTTAAAAACATGAAATATCAGCATGTCAAAGGATTAGTAGGGAGGAAAAGTAGCGTTTATGGCAAAGAATTGTTTTAGAACTAAAATGACGATGGGGCAAGTTAGCTGTTAGCAAGCTAATGTTAGCTATGTGTTAGCAAGCTAGTTAACTAAGAAACTTGCAAACATTTACTGTAGGCTACAGCTTTCTGATTTATCTTTTAATGCTTACCATGACTTGCTGCACCCGTTGGCATAGGCTATTGAGTGTCAGGGTCCCACAGTGTTCCCATTATTGCTGCTGATGCCTCACATTTTATTGCCTATATACCCTTTTCTCTTCTTAAAGGTTTTTTATTTTGGACGCTAATGAAAATTTAGTTCTGGGCTCTTTACCCTGTTGGTAGTGCATCCCACCACACAGCAGATTTGAGGTATTTTTCTGTCATTTGCTAGCTGACCGAAATGACAAGGAGGCACTGTCACACAATACAAAGTCAATGGAGAGCGATGGAATGTTTTCCCCTCTGGAGTGGGCGGGACCTATTTGTGCTCTGGCTCTATTAAGAGAGTTGGGGGACGGCTTGTTGGAAATGTTAACATCTTTCTGTCGATTACAACTGGGCTTTGTCAAGCCAACTTAAAGTTTGTTCACAAACGTTACTAACAATTCCATGCAAACAAACCTAATCATCTGACAATGTAGGCTACAATTGTCATTCACTGCCATGTAAAAATTTTTCTGATATTACTTGTCAATGGTCCTGCAGCTCAATGGGTAGAGCATGGCACTAACACTGCCAGGGTTAGGGGTTCAATTCCCAATGGGAACGCCCATGCCAAAAAATGTATGCACTCATGGTACTGTAAGGCGCTTTGGATAAAAGCATTCACCAAATGGCATATGTTACTTATTGACCCAAATCGATGGCCGAATAGCAAAACCTCCTATCTGTTCTAAAATTCACTTTTTGTTCACTTGTTCTCATCATCCAAAGTGAAATCCGCCAATCAGAAAATTATGCAGATGGGAGGTTTTGCCCTTCGGCCGTCGAAATGTGGATTTGATGGGTTTGTGTAACCACACCTCTTCTCACCCTTACCTCGTAATTTGGTTTCGACGTTGGAGCGATAGACCCCGCCCAGCTGTGCGATGGTGCGTGCCGCCCCCAGATGGCACATAACCACATCCACCCCTGCCTCCACCGTCTCCCAAGGCTCCACCCCGTCCCCCACCGCCACACTCTTCTCCAGGAGTGACAGGAGGGGCACTATGTGGGGGAAGGAAGTGTTGGATAGTGGACAGCTCTCTGAGAAAGACAGAGAGAGAGGGGGGTACAGACAGACAGACAGACAGAGAGTAGAGAGAGATTAGTTAGTACTTGTTTTCATCATTCTAGTTAATAATTACATTACAAACATGTGGAAAACAACGCTTAAACAATTAAAGCGTAAATTCAGAATTTTTGACCCCTAACCACATTTCCCACTCATCGATGATAATGTCGAATGGTAGAGTCCTTACTCAGTACAATCCATGCTGTGCTTCATACCAAAAGATCATATGGAAAAGATGTATACAAATCTTAAAGATCCCCTTCCTTTCTACAGTTAACTCCTCTTGGAGGCATAACTTTGACTAAACAGATAGTTATTTGTGCGTAACTACCACCAGAGCGCCCCTTTTCACATTCTTCCACTGGAAGGGGGGAGATTCTCTGTACTTCCTCAAAATCTGAGCCGCCTGTGTGACGCAACCAATCCTGTGAACCCATCATGGTGCAATATGCAAATTAGCCACACCACCACCTCTGACTACCGCTGCCCAATGCGAAACACCGGTACCTGTAATGTTAACATTATCGAGTGAGATGTAGCCCAAATGTCACGTTGTGCAGTTTGACGAAGCAAACCAATATTTATTGTTATGCTAGCAATCTTTCTGTAGGTTTGGCTCAGACCACTGACTGTTATATAAATGGCGAAGAATATGCCAGTGGAACTCGTGTCTAAATAACGTTATGACCAATGCTAGCTAATGTGTTAGTTGTCATTTGTAAGCTAGCTGATGGGGATCGATAAGATATAGGTAAACGCCAATTTTGGTGAACTACTGCAGGCTCTTTTTTGGACTCCGAGTCCGAATGAGGCTCAAACATATATGGTTGTATTTCACCAATGTTGCCCCTTGCCATTTTGAAAAGAAGCACAGTTTTAGCCGGCTTGGGGGAAGATGTGAAGTGGTGAAGGGGGGCGTGACATTCATAGATTCTTGCATTCTTAATGAGGGCAAAGGTGTAGAGATGATACTAAGCCATTTTCATATTGTTTGTGGAAACATTGTTGAACATTGTTGGTGGAAAAACCATATCAAACAAATTATTCAATATACAACATTAAAAACACATGTGGAGGGGATCTTTAAAATATTTTTATATGGTCTAAATCCATATATACGATACTTCTAGAGAATATGCCATATATGGCTGGGCAGCCAGTTATCTAACATAACAGTATAAAAACACATGGAATGAGTAAGGTAGCTAATGATATATGATGGCAGAAACTATGTTTCTGATAATCCTTTTCTGTTTTGGGTGGACACCCAGCTTCTCATTAGTTAGCCACAAAACTAATGTAACATTAATGGGGCCATGGTAAAAAGCACTTAAATCATACTTGGGGGGCACTAGGGAGTAGGTTACAGCATTTATTTCAGGGCTTGTACAGACTGAAGAGTGGCCCCATTACTTTACATTAGTTTTGTGGCTAACTAGCTGGAGCTGCGGGTATCCAGTATGAAGAACAGCATGGATTGTGCCGAGAAAGTACTCAATGGTACGTAGGAAAAAGTGGAAGGGTCCAAAATTCGGAACTTACCATTTAATATCAACATGATATTATTATATATGTATATAGTATATGTATACATCATGTATACATATACTATATACATGATGTATACATATACTATATACATATGTATACATCATGTATTATAGGGCTGGGCTTTCATAGTCGATTAATCGATCAGTTTGGTCTTAGTCCCCCAAGACTTTGTTAGTCGATTTGTCGAGTTTACTGTTGTTTTTTCCATACTATATGAGTTAGGCCTACTTCCTGAAAAATGGTAAGCACACCTCTAGTAAGTACGAGATTTAAAGAGGTGCTTTTGCATTATCACACGTGGGAAGCAAAAAAATTTTTTTACGTTAACTGATTAGTTGACAAAGACCTTGACTAACAATTAGACTAACAACTCCAAAAGTTGAGGATATATATATATTATAGTATTCAAATTTCTGAGAGGTGACAAAGTCTTACCTTTCCCATCGTTCAGGCTCTTCATGAAGGGCTTCAGAGTTTTCTCATAGAGGATAGCTCCCTCAGTGTGTCGCTGGCGCAACACCGTCCACGTCTTCTCCAGACGTGAGACCTGAAAGGCGGAGCATCGCCATGAATCAATATCAGCTGATGAGCCCTAGCGGTTTGCTGAGCATTGGCACCTGAATCAGAATTACGTGGGGTCAAATCCCTATGTTTTAATGGCCGTACTGTGTGTGATTTCTGTTTGCGGTTCAACAGATCTCATCATTGCAGCAAACCCCTGGTTGAGCTCTTACACACACATACAGTATGTATAACCGCATAACTTCTGATTTAATCTGTTTTTGTCTTTGAGCCAACGTGAGGAGAAAGACCCTGTGAGGCACATGGGTGAAAAATTTGATTGGCATTCTTTTCCCTCACAAATCTTTCATGTGTTTGTGTGAAAAGGTGTGTGTGTATGAAGGTACACATGGTCATTGTGCAATATAAGATAAGCGGTTAAGGGTTAGAGGGTAAAGGGTAAAGGGTTATACAATGGAACGTCCTTCAACTTTTATTGCATTGGAGCCAGGACCACTTAACCTTGCATTGATAGCCCACTCCTGGACAGTGTTTAAACTTGCTCAATCACTAAATGTAAACTCTGTGGGTGACTGAGCGACATTCTTGGTTCCAGGCTTGCCATACAATGTTTCCAGGAAAAATCAGTTAAAGGCACAATCCATGATTGCAGGCGCCCTCTCTTTAAACACTATCGCCCCTTTACTGGCTTTGTTTACATAGTAATTTATTAGATTGAAGATATTTTTTCCAGTCTGATTTATTTTCAGAGCCTTTGGCTATGGTTACTGTTGTTATTTTATTCTGAGATCTAATCATAAACATCTGATGATGTGCGTCCACACTTAGAAAATGGCCATTATGCATCCCCTGTGGCTTGATTGTGACTGCATTACATTTTCCCGCTCTTCTCTTTCATCTTTTAACATGGTCATATGCACATTACGGCCGGACTGCTTCCAGACCATGTAGAATTCCAATCACGATGCAAGCCTGACTACATTGGGCTGTGGTCTGGCTCATCAGATTACAATGCAAGCGAAACTGGATTTGAGACCATCGAGACCTGACAGTTAATGCGTCCAGGAAAGATCAGATGATAAAAGTCGCATTGAAACAAGTGTAACCATAACCTCTGATACAAGGACTGACAGCTAGCAACAGGTAAATAACTTTTTTGTTCTAGAAAGCTTAAAGCTTACAATGTGAAAATACCCAGAGTAGAGGTGGTCAAATAATTTTTTTATTGTGGCTTTAACGTGGATTTTAATAGAATGTATATCACAAGTCAGGTCTGTGTGTGAGTTGCGTTTACCTGTGGCAGCTCTAGAGCTCTCATAATGGCAGCAAATCCAAACATATTTCCCAGGTTGCTCTTGAGCTCAGCAGCTATCTGGATGGTTTTGTGCAGCAGGGTAGCTCTCTCCTCTGCAGTGCCTGTGCACCCAAGGACATCCACAGCTAGCATGATGGACATGGTTTGGAACCTGTAGAGGATGGAAAAAAGGAAGGGATGGGGGAGGGAGAGAGGACTGATAGCCTGAGAAAAAAAAGGTCCCGTGGTCGGAGTTCTGGCCCGTTTCCGAGCGAACCGGGAAGCTTCAGACAGGTGGAAAACAGGGTCATAAGACGAAAAAGTGTTAATCCACACCATAACTTCCAGGCGAAAGTTTTATCTATGTACAACAGAAAAAGCCTTGAGCATTGCCGACACTTGATTCATGTTGGAACAAGGCCCAGTCACACTGGGACTAGTTCCAACACATCGCGTCGCTCTGAGGCATTGGAAATGTTCCAGGTGTGCCGTTTTCGTTTGTACACAGTTAAAACTTTTGCCTGCAGGTTATGGTGTGGATTAACACTTTATTGTCTCATTTTGCTTGGAAACGGGTCAGAACTCCGACCACGGGACTCGGCGAGTAAGCTAATGGCATTGCATCAACTATACTACTATGCTGCACGCGACTTCCCAGACGAAACGACATAGTGTTGTTTCACAACCAACCCCACCTTTCCAGCAGGTCCAGACGGAGTTGGTGTCCGTGTGGAAGGGTGAGCAGCTCCATCCCAGAGCTGACACCCATCTTCCTCTGCACCTCCGGACTTGCATCCAATATTCTGGCCACCTGAACAACACAGACATGGCAACTCACTCTATTTGTCTCAGGGCTTTCGGTTTGTTTTTTGTGTGTATGGAGGGTTTGTGAATAGGGATTGCACTTGATTTACAAGGGGTGTAAAAAAAAGAAAGAAAAGAATTGGTGCATTGTTATACATTGATATGAATACGGAAATCGAATAGCACTGATCTGTAAAATTGTAATAGAAAGTAATGGAAAATATTATTTTCCATTATTATTATTTATTCATATAATTAATTTATAAACATATGAATGAGATGATGCAATGAAATAACAATTTCTTATAAGAATTTAATTGCTTACATTATTGCTAGTTGAATCAGTTCTGTCATAGTTACATAATACCTACTGCACTTTTAAACAGTATCAAAATTTTTTGAAAACAATTCAAACCAACAAGTAAAATGGTAAGATATTATGATGCATCCTTTACATTGCCTAAATAACTGGAATCTAGTTACATGACCCCGTGAGTTAAGTTGTGTGTGTGTGCATGCATGTGTATTTTTTTCTACACGAGCTGTTGTTGCTTATATGATAATGGTACCATGCAGTCAGCCTTGGTGATGTGTTTGGCTGCCGTCTTCGGGTCCACCTCGGCCAGGAGCTCCTTCACTCTCCTCAGGATGGCCACCTCCAGCGGCTTGTTCTCCTTGGGCATAAGCTGAGACTGGTAGCTACTTGGCCTGAAGGCAGAGACAGTCTCCACCACTGGGGAAAAGTACATGCTCCCATTCTCCACCTTCAAGGTATCGACACCCAACCCTTCCTCTGCGCACAGTCTGTCCACGTAACTCTGAGGTGGGGGACCGGGATAGAGCTCCGTGTAGCTGCTGGTCTCTGTGTCTGTGGAAAGGTGGTCTTGGTTTAGGGGAGGTGGCGCTCCATTGCTCCACTGTGCGTTGAGTGTATTGTTGGGGGAGGGGTGCGGCTGAG
This sequence comes from Parasudis fraserbrunneri, assembly GCA_900302295.1. Classification (NCBI taxonomy): domain Eukaryota; kingdom Metazoa; phylum Chordata; class Actinopteri; order Aulopiformes; family Chlorophthalmidae; genus Parasudis; species Parasudis fraserbrunneri. Next base: position 7,934 of record OMKL01133412.1, read on the forward strand.
CTCCACTTGTGCGTCTGGAGGGGGACGGGGAGGGAGCTACACTCTGTACCCTGCTGCTGCATGGACTTCTGGACTGGGGTGCTGAGGACATAAAGTAGATAGGACATGGCAGGGGTTTATTTTACTGTATATTGAAGCACAATATAGAGGTGTGTACTGGACCTCATTTCAAATAAGCCAAGTTTGAGGGGGAAAAAAACAAAAAGACCTACAGACCCTTTGCCCCTTATCGTCAGCATCTTGTAGGCAAAACTCTGCTTCTGCTTCCAAAATGTGCACGCATCTTTTGAGTTGAAATAACTGAATTAGCTCTCAAAATGTGAAATAGGCACGCAATTCAGTGTAGGGCTGAGAGGTATACCGTATATGAAGGTATATCGTCTTGGATCCATGCAAAGGTATGGATTCTTTTTTTTTTTTTTTTACAATACTGTAATCCACAATATACAGTAAAGATATCGTTAAAAAAACAAAACATACATACTGTATATTTTTAAGTTAATCCAAAACATTATTCCTTGCAGCAGACCATTTTGAATGAAATAGCACCATGTCAATTGTACTGCAAGTGAAAGACATTCATTGCTGATGCCCTTCAACCTATAAACCCAAGATTTTCCACAATGGTCATTGTGACAAACAAATATTTTGGTTTAATAAGTACACATCTCAGGTCTGTAGTACGACATTTTGCCCCTGGGTCTCCAAGGTCCAAGTTAATGCACTTAAGCTAATATCATATTCATTGAAAAAAAGACTAGGCTTGCCAAGTACAGCTGGACCCATCATAAAATCTTGTTTTTGAAAAAACAAAAAACAAACAAAAAATGTACCAATGAATTAGAGACTTCTTTTGCGGACCTGCAGAATGTTTGAGATTTTATATCCAAATGAGCTTAATTCTACAGTGTTCTCAGTTCTGAAACAGAAAATGTACCCATATACTCTGGGTGCTCTCTGTGCCATCCCAACCCCTTCCCAATTTACTGTCTATGGAGCAGCCTCAGTACTTTGTACCTAGTAATAAAAGATTACTGAAATCATTCCTCCTTGACAGTAATGATGCAGTGCCACAACATTATGATATATAGAATCCACCATGATAGCAGGCAGCTGATATGATGCACTTGGTATAAACTGTTGTGAGCTTTCACTGCTGTGATTTGATTTATGAATGTAATATTCTGTTGGACAAATATCTTAGACTTTCATCAAGATTGAGCTGGCAAAGCACTTTGGTGTTTGGAGAGGCAGTATTTATTTAGTTTGACACAATCATTAAGTGTTTCACCAAACCAACATTAGCAGCATGCCACCTTGGGAAACAATACCAACTCGCAAAATAAAGCACGTGGCTAATTTGCATATTTGCTTGTGAAAAAGTTATTTATTTCTGGGGCGACAGTGGCTCAGGAGGTAGAGCCGTCGTCTGGTAATCTGAAAGTTCCCGGTTCAATTCCTGGGTCCTCCTGGCAGCGTGTCAAAGTGTTGTTGAGCAAGACACTTAACCCCTAACTGCTCCCAATAAGCAGGTTGGCACCTTGCATGGTTGCCTCCGCTGTCGGTGTGTGAATGTGTGAGTGAATGGGTGAGTGTGAGGCATAAGTTGTAAAGCGCTTTGGATAAAAGCGCTATAGAAATGCAAGCCAACCTTGTTGTCAAACACACTGTCAGATCATATTGTTTTCAACCATAGGCAACATTACTGACAGAAAGGCTTGCTAGCATAAAGTTAGCTTGCAGGCTCATTTTCACTGGTACCAGTCAAGTGACAGGTGGCTGTCAAGCAGTTGTTACGCAAAGCCAAATTACGCGCTAATTGTCATGAAATTGCACACCATGTACAACCAACTTGATTCTACATGGCCCTCATATAAACTGTTGACTCAGACATCAGTCACTAACTCACTATTCCTCCTGTAGGCTGGCCCTAGCAGGTCCAGCAAAGAAATACAATAAAACATAAAAATGAAAAGCAAACACTGGTGTTTCGTGCTAATCAATCATTTTCAGGTAGTGCAAATTAACCGTGTAAATTCATGCATCTCTCTCTGTACCCATCAACCTAAACTCCATCAGCTACATTTTGGGTACTATTGTGATAGCAATTCATGACCAATAGAGGGCGCTAACACATCCTGACCTTTTGTAACCTGTGCAGCCATTGTGTGTCATTCATGTGTCACGACAACTAATTTTGTTGGATGATATGTATACAGTAATAAGGAAGAAACAACACATATTGGCCTTGAGGAGGAGGTGCCAAGCTGTTGTGGCTGCGTATGGGTCTTCCACACGCTACTGAGGTCCCTGACACTGTAAAATGAATAAAGTGTAAAAATGGCCAATATGTGTTGTTTTTTCCTTCTTACTGTGGGAGGGTGCAATCATTCAATCCACCAAGCAACTCAAAACGAGAGTGAATACCAACAGAAAAATATTGGGGGCAATTCTTTTTGGGCCACTACCCACACGGTTAGCTGTGTTGCTCATTCCACGAATGCACGATCCTTACAAGTTGTACCTCGTTGTAAAGGTGACTAATCAGGCTTTCCAACGATATAAAATACAATACCAATTGGTATTATTAAAGGGGAGGAATAATCGACCGAAATAACGTTTCCGAACTTTTTTTGAGGAGTTTAGGTATC
>OMKL01133419.1:0-12636 GCA_900302295.1 Parasudis fraserbrunneri
ATCCTAAAATGTTTTATTAGTCTGTGTACGCCCCTGTACACGCACACGTGTAGTCTGTGTATGCCCCTGTACACCACACGTGTAGTCTGTGTACGTCCCTGTACACGCACACGTGTAGTCTGTGTATGCCCCTGTACACGCACACTTGTAGTCTGTGTACGCCTCTGTACACATGTAGTCTGTGTACGCCACTGTACACGCACACGTGTAGTCTGTGTACGCCCCTGTACATGTACATGTGTAGTCTGTGTACGCCCCTGTACATGTACACGTGTAGTCTGTGTACGCCCCTGTCACCAGCACACAGTTACAGCAGTCTAAGATGGTCACAGACTCCAGTTGGAGCGGCCTTCACTCGAAATACTCAGTTACTTACTCTGAAATTCATTATAAATGTTTTCTTTCTCTTCTTTTCTCCTAGGTCTTTTCTCTTTTCCCCTCTGATCTGTTTTTTTTAGCACAGTCCTGTGAATGGTAAAAGTCCATCATCGTTTTGGGAAAAACAGTTTTCGGCCATTTTCTGTGCAACTGTTGTCAAACACAGTACGCTGCAATCTTTGATAATCACCCCCCCCCCTCAAAATGACACCCATTTTCTGTTTGGGATAGCCTAGAACTCCTCAAATCCGTCTTCAAAACCATTAGCCTGTTTACCGTACATATAATGTCTTCTTCTCTGCATTTCAAACAGACATATGAGGTGGTTTAGTGGCTGTCATCACATCAGTCTGCGAACAAGCTGAAGCCTCATCATCGATTACGCTTCACTTAAGATCAGAGGCTGTAATGCCTCTGAAGAGGCCTCCTTCTCTGAATCAACTCAATCCAAGCGGCTAACATCTTCAGTGCAGCCAGTTTCTTCAGCCTAAATGCCCATTCTCCTCACACATGGCCTCTAATCTGAAGACCTGGCTGCTGAGAAATAGTAGCTGTGTACTGTGGCTGAGCTGGTGTGGTCAGTTTTGAAGAATGTAGTTTACATGTGAGTACATTGCAGGAATCAGATTTCCAAAAACCCACAGTAATTAGATTACAAAGAAAAATAATAATAAAAATAATAAGAAAAGAAATAAGAAAAGAAATAGGTGACTTACTGGTTGGATTACTCAGAAACATGTTTGACAACTTATAATTACTTTTCTTTTTATATATATATATATTTTTTTTTACAGTACCCAAATAAGATCAAACACAAGCACAACTTAAAAACCCCCAAAAACATTTTAAAAAAAAAAGAAAGAAAAATGTAAAGTGAGTGGGCAGTCCACTTCCCTTAGTATATTTTTATTTATTTATTTAGAAAGTAGGAAGCATGAGCGGGCCAGAGACACAGGAGAGATGGTTCATGCAGGATTTAATCCCAGGCCAGCAGGGAAACATGTGGTCAAACACACTCACACTGTGCAGTTAAATATATCCTCTGCATTGTGCATACACATACAGTACTGTATACTATACATCAGACAGGCATCGTGTCATCAGCACTGCGCTGTGATCGCCACACCTCTTTTGGCGGGAACGACCTGCGGGGTGTAAACAACAGATGATGAACATGAAGATGGATCAAACATTACTTTTCACAATAGCATGAATGCTCGATGGCGGCATGTTTCTACCCCCCCACCCCACCTATTTATGTTTTAATTGTCAATTGGGCCTTAATGCCATACTACAGTATACATATTCTATTAGCAGCAAGTGATTGAGATCAGCCAAACAGGAAGAATAACAGGCTTGCTTGTGCACTGGGGGGCATTAAGCCTACTGAAACAGGATTACTCAGCTAGATAGCTGAAAAAGCATTCTGTAATGTAAATGTAAAAGTACCTTTGACTCAGAATTATGAATCACTGGCAAAATCATTGTAGGAAGAGTAGGAGGGGACAGAGAAAGAGAGCTGCATCCGGCACACTGACAATGGTGAGGCCATGGTCATTTGAGACGCATCTAGTAGAGGTGCCATTGCGAGTGGTATAGTCAAGAGTTCTGCTCACTCATTTCATGAGTGTCCAGGTCCGCTTAGCCCTGGCTTCAAAAGGCACAGTTGTGAATTTCCTTTGGTGAGGGGAGTCAGTCCATTTTCATTCCCCACTTTTATACCATAAGTAAATTATTAATAGTGCCTAATACAATATAATGGTACGGTTATTTGGCTCTATTAATCAATTAGTTTCAGATTGATACCAAACCATGGCATAGCTACACTATCACTTATATGAGACAGTTGGTTATTAAACAGTCGTTTTAATTCACATAACATTTAAGACCCATTATATAAGGTTAATGTCAGTGAAGAGTCAAAGGCGAAACTATATAAAAATTCAATGAGGAAATTCAGAGTTGTGGCTCAGGAGGTAGAGCAGTCATCTGGTAATCTTCAGGTTACTGGTGTGATCCTGGCTCCTCCCGGCAGCTTGTTGAAGTGTCCTTGAGCAAAGGAACTGAGCCTCTGCCGTCTGTGTGTGAGTGAATGGGTGAATGTGAGTGTTTTGGATAAAAACACTACACAAATGCAGTCCATATCCCATTTACAGAAAAATAGGCAATAAAACTCGTTCATAGTCCATGTTCATTCCAATCAGGGCCTTCAGTCTGTAAAGCTTGTGCTGGCCCCTTAAAATTAAGTTCCTGTGGATTCTCAAGTCTTTGTCCAAAGACAAATGGTCAGAGAGATAGTCTCTCACCTCTGATCTGGCTATGGGTCGTTTGGCTTGGCTTTACTCTGATCTGGCTAAGGGTCCTTTGGTTTGACTTGATTCTGATCTGGGTAGGGGTCCTTTGGCTTGGCTTTACTCTGATCTGGCTAGGGGTCCTTTGGCTTGGCTTTACTCTGATCTGGCTAGGGGTCCTTTGGCTTGGCTTTACTCTGATCTGGCTAGGGGTCCTTTGGCTTGACTTGACTCTGATCTGGCTAGGGGTCCTTTGGCTTGACTTGACTCTGATCTGGCAAGGGCTCCTTTGGCTTGGCTTGGCTGAGCTCACTGGTGCAGACCCTAAAGTCTGCTTTCCAGCAGGGACATGGGATAAAGACACAGATAAAGAGGCCTCAATCCTAGCTGATTCACTTTGATATTCAGAAGGCAAGCACAAACTTGTTTACCAAGGGGTAAAGGGAATTCCTCCTTTAGTTCTCGAGTCATAAAATTGGGTTTTTTGGTTTTGTGGAACCCAAGGTCGTAAACATCTGTTTCCATGCACAGCAGCAGTGTGACATCGTCATACCTGTGTCAGTCACCTGACACCTGTGCTGTGCCTGAGTACCACCCTGGATATGGCCAGTATAACATCTAAATCAGTGGTTCTATATCTTTTTGGTTTGTAACCCATAAAAACAGAGAGATGCATTACACACATGCGAGGACACACATGCACTATAGGATGTACACACATGCGAGGACACCCACACTCTCACACCCTCACACAAATATACACACACACACACACACACACACACACACACACACCACATTCTGCAGTTCTGCACACAATTCCGTTTTTTGAAGTGTGCAATTTACAAATCTAGCTATTGCCAGATATGTTTGTTTTTGCTTGTCGATTAAGAGCTTTGATCTGCAGGAGTATTTCTTAAACCAAGATTATGATTTTAAATAGTATCGTGAAATAACTTCTCAAAGTACTGGTTTTGTTTTTAAACAGTCATAAGAATGAATACAACTTTAATTTGACATCATCATTCAACACATCACATCAACAGTTGGACCTGTGAGACAAAGAACCAACTGAAAGTTGTTGAAGAGCCAGTGTGCAGTTGTAAATGTCTCTCTCAAGAGAAGTCTGCTCACTCTGCACACATCTTGATAACGGCAACTAACAAGACTTAAGGCTTTGATATATAAGTGATTTTAACAATGCGTACGCGTAGACAAGTGGGTATGTTCACATACTTGGCTGCGTATTTTACGTGTACCTGGTGTACCAGTGCACAATCAAGTCTGCTTTTCTTCCTGTTTGGTTGATCTCAATCACTTGCTACTAATAGCATATGTATACCGTAGTTTGGCATTAAGGCCCAATTGACTATTAAAAATGAATGGAAACATGTTTTCTCTAGTTGACTGACTGAGGACTAAGACTAGATATTTGCTACTTACCAATGATGTTGTTGATCGGTAGAGTCCTTTCTCAGCACAATCCATGCAGTTCCTAGTTAGCCACAAACCAATGCAAAATCAATGGGGTTAGGCTCCTGTCTGTACAAGCTGACTGAAGACAACTGAAATCTACTTTGTGTGCACTGTGGAGTAGATTTCAGTTGTCATATTGGTGACATTACTCACAAATGAATATTCAGTCATTTATTAACATTGTGCTACCAAGCATTATTTTGTTTATAGTCTGACACAAAGGCAAACATGAGCATGCTAAATGTTGATGCCAATTCTTGTGTCAATATCCATAAACTGACACAAGACCTAACCCAATCTGGCACGAGATCAGATGCTTTGAGGCATTTTTTTTATACAGTAGCTCAGCACAGCATGCTGTGTTCATCAGATCAACCAGTGCGACTTTACTCTCCCACAAACTCAATGATCTGGTTACCGTTAAAGCTGGTCTTGTTTTGCTTCGGAGTTCCCGTGACCGTATTCACCTCTCCCCTAATCCTACACTGCCATGGAGGTGGAGCAACATGTTATCATTTATATAGGTCCTGTTTTCACATTGTTTATAGAACTCTCCGGTGTCTTAAAGGGGAGAAATATTCCATCAAAATTGCACTGTTTATCAAGCTTGCACTACGGTACATAACATACAGCTATATTGTTTGCACTTTTTAATTGTCATACCAGAACCATTTATACTGGTTATTCTGTTGTTTAATACGATACGGATGCATACCATTGCACATACATCTTACATATTTTTATTAGTATTTTTATTTTTATTTCTTATTATTCCCATTTTGATTCCTTTACAAATCTCTGCTGCTGTGAGACTGCAATTTCCCCACGGGGATAAATAAAGAGTTATCTATCTATCTATCTAAAATCATCTGCCGATCTTAAGAGCTTAAGAAGGAGTGTTGAACTTAATCGTAATCCTTTTAGCCCTGTTATTAGGAAAAAAAAGATGAATTATCATAATGAAGATAATACCAGATAATCCTTGCAAGTGTAACCCGGATGTAACCTCATTTTATCTTTGAATCCAAAGTGTAAAGTAAATTTTTTTTTAAATAATTTTGTTCAACATACCATTTGACTCTTAAGCTTTTTAGCTTTGTGATTTTAATTATTTAATCTATTGGCATATTACATAGTACCGATCCCAGCCAGTTGATCCCTTTAATTAAAATAGATTAAGCACATTTAACCTTATCTACACCATCCATATCGAGAATAGAGTTTGTTACACATTCTCTGAGATTTCCAAAATTGTTTTTCTCCTTGTTAGAATGATTGTGGGAAAGGGGTCTATCCAAAAGGTAGAGTCTAGAATCCCGTAGCCTGGAAGGATGTTTTGATGGGGGTCATAACTTTTTAGCCAAGCTGCAAAGCCATAACTCATCATAATATTCACCAAAACAGTTGTTTATAAACCACTTACCTTAACCTTAACCCTAACCTTAACCATTCCCACTACCTACAAATTGAAAATAAATTTATAGAATAAATAATGCTATCCAAGGTGATGGGCTCTAGACACTACCTATTCAAAACCTCTGTCCTTGATTGATATAGGAGTAGCTTATTGGCTGAATGCCCAGGGTAGGAGGAACTTGGCCAATGAGAGATGTATGGTTTGAAGTTGAAGGCTCACAGAGCGTGAGTGAGTGTATATGGGAGGGCTATGTTGACATCTCAGAAGGATTCTCACAGGACAGGGCCCCATGCATGGATGGGGTCACTCACCCTGTTAGAAACTCAGAAAACATCTACACTTATTTCTTTCGATTTGAAGTGATTTTCAGAAATGATTGGCCTCTGTGAAAAGGCCCCTGTATTCAAAAGGTATGGTGTTTCTTGATTTGCAATTATTGTATTATTAATTTAGATGAATACATTTTTAAAATAAATTCTCAGTTACAGTACATGTGGTTACTTACACAGTAATGGCATGTTCCTTTAATTCTGTGTGGTGAGTCATTGTCAATCACAGAGCCAAACACCCACTGTAACCTTTATATGATATATGATTACCATGATATGAGATCCAGATGTTGACAAAATAGAGCCAATATGTTCATACCATGTACCCAGATCTGAGACAAAACAATAAAACACATGTAATACTGTATGACTGAGGAGAAGAGACTATTTTTCAAACTATGGAATTAAGCTGATTTAAAGAAGACTATTTGTGGCAACAGACTATTTTTTAAACCATTACCTGTACATGAAACTGAATTAAACCACTTGGGATTTAATATTTTAGATTGTCTTGCAAATGTCAAGAAGGGACCACTCAGCCTTGCTCGGCTGTTTGTTCCTCATGTAACCTGGCAACCATTATTATGGTTCTTTATTGTTTTAAACCACTCTCTAAAATTCAAATACACTGAGTGAAGCTATTAAGCACCACTCACAAGGCAGATATGCATCAGACATGAGCATGGTGACTCATTTCTACCAGTGTAGGACCTGCCCAGGCAGGCTGGGCCCACGGTTTAACAGGATTGTTACTTCTTTGTTCCCAATAATGTTTGTACCTGCTTGAGGTGTAAAACCTCATCCATGAATTGAACCATGCTTTGATTGCATTCATAGAATGAATGATACTGTTCTTTGTCCTGTCACTCCCATACCAACTGGCTCATCAGCTAGTAGGACAAGACCAGTTCTGTTTTGGTAATGGAGACGGGGGAGAGCAAGGCCTTCTGCACAGACTGTACAGTGCATTGACCTTTTGTTTAGAAACAAGACAATGTTTGCCCTGTATGATAAATGTCCTATATATAGAAAATATTGTAGATGATAAACTGTAATTTGGCAAAAGAGGTCTAGAATTGTTTCTGTGGACAAAAGATGAAGAGTCAAGAGTTAGCAGCTTTCAGAGTGGCTGAAAGGTACTAGAGAGAAAAATGTAATATCTCTCCTACCACTGTCTCTTCTGCCAATCATTCTGATTGATACCCTCTGTCTAAGAATCCACCTACAATTTCCATCCACAGAAGGCCAGTCAGTACCTTTTCTTTCAGTCTTAATACTTGGACAAGAACAATAATCTACTTTCTAAATGACCTTAACACTGTGTCTTGATCATGGTAATTCCAAAAAAGTATCATGGTATTTCCATTTTTTGGTCATCACCATGATGGTAGTGACCAAAAAATGATGGAAATACCATGATATTACCATTGGAATCATGGCTTAAATTGAATTATACCATGGTATAATTTAATTGCAAATTTGTACCATGGTGATACATGACTTTCACTATGGTAGCACCATAATAAATATTTATACAATGGCCGGTACCATGGTAAAACTGAAATTACCATCAAACTACCATGATATTTTTTTGTATGGGTATCACCATAAGTTGTTGCGAAACCTCCAAACAAAAGGCATGGATCTCGCAGAAGCTTTCTAATGGTGGCTAATGGCTAGAAGGTATCCGCATTTTGTAGATATTTTACTGTAAAAGTTGTTTATAAACCTAACTCTTACCTTAACCCTAACGGTAACCTAATTGGAGACATCACGTCCCACCTTGACCTAAAATAGAGATGAAAAAAATGTGTGCGATCATCGATTTTCTAAGTTATAATGCATTTCAACGAAATGCGGATACCTTCTAGCCATGACCCTTTCCAATGGGGGACTATATTAAGTATGGCTACCCCCATAAGTGATGTCAACTGTTCTCCTAATCTACACTATAATGCATCCAACACATCCTCTTTTGCCGTTAGCTGTCATTAGCGTTAATTAGCTACCAGAAATTAGAGCTAATGTCAACTATCAAATGTTGCGACTGTTAATCAAATGGTGCTTTTCCACTACATGGTACCGGCTCAACTCGACTTTACTCGCCATTTTTGGTTTTCCATCGGGCAAAAGTGGTACCTAGTACCTGGTACCTGATACTTTTTTTGGTATCACCTCCGTCAAGGTTCCAAACGAGCCGAGGCTAAACCAAAAGGTGACGTGAAAGCACTGCAGACCTCTGATTGGCGAGTACTCGGAAGTTCGCTGCTCTAAGACTCTGGTAATCATCAGCCCTCCCAGTTTACAGCATGGACATGCCTGAGTGAACCTCATATTCTAGTTGATACACCTATGCATTAAAAACATGTTTTTTCATCGAATCTCTTACTTACATCAATATTGTGCTGTCAAAACAGTCTTATGTTTGCAGGTTAAGTGTTTAATGTTCGCTATTGCCCTGCGGGCCATCCAGGAAATGCTCACGTGAAACTTGTATTATAAGTTGATACATCTAGTGATCTATGCACGAAAACAATCATTTATTTCAGCAAATCTCTTAGTTATAACAAGATTGTGTAAGCTAAGAAGTGTTGTGTTTATAGGTGAAGTATTTACAATGCTTGCTGTTTGGCAAAACAAGACGGCTGGTATAGAAGCACTGTCTCACTACACTATTCTACATGCCCACTGGCAGTCTCAGAGGAAGGGAGAAAGGATCCTAACCAGGAGAACATACAGGCGCTCCGGTGCGCGATTCAGATCAAACTGTCAAACTAGGCATTGCAGATCAAATATGAATTACGATCCAGCAATATCATATCCTATTTATCATCTACCTCTGCTTTTCACGTCCCTGCCTCTGGTCATATCTTTTTTATCGCCGGTGGGGATAGGATTTATCCCCCCTTCTGGTAGTCTATAATAGACTATTGTTCATTCTAGCATTGAATAAAATACATGAATTTCTCAAAATTGTCAGCAGCCTATACACCAGCGTTTACCTGCTTGCCAGCGCCTCCTCTTGGCAGAGAGACGAACTGCTGGCTACTGCGATCTAACTATAGACCCGGCACTTTCAGTTTCACTGGCTTCTGTGCTACAGCTGAAGCTGCGCTCTATGGCGTCAAAGGGAACTGGTGGAGATGGGAGCAACTGCCGGAGTGAAATTGGTGATGCTACAGAAGGATATCGAGCTTGCCTGTCACAAATGCCTTTGGGGAGAGGCCTCATGACCGGTGCGTGAACGGACCAGAGAAATCGATGCAGTGTGGATCTCGTGAAGAGCAAGATTCAAGTCAAAGCGAATTTCTCCCTGACATGCCAAGAGTTTTATAAACGTCCGCTTCATCAGAAGGCTCTAAGCAGCATGGTCCAGCAAAAAATACAAATTCCTCAAAAGGTCTTTATGGTGCCCACTCTCCATGGTGCTGAAACCTTTGTTTCGGATTTACCAAATTTGTGTTCTGGGAGAGGTAACATGCGCCCAGTAACAACTATAAAGACATAATTTCCACCGCCCAACAATTAATGTTCTGTTCTGCAGTGTTTCTGCTGCGTAGCCATTTGGCCTATTTGACCTACTTAGCCTTCTGTGTTGTTAAGAAATTCGGTAATTCATCTAAATGCTTATATTTAGATGCTCTATCGCCTACATTATGTAAACCTCTTTCTTGCATGAGTATTCAGTATCACTTTACTGTCCCGCAAAATCGGCATTCTGTCCAACCAGAGCAAGCCCAACAAGCACCTCTCAGAGCCAGCCACGCCAGACCCTGAATCCAAACAGTGATGTAAACAGTGGGTGTGGCTTAATTTCAGGGGCTGATTCTAGGGAATACTAGCAAAGAGGTTAGTTATAGGAGGAGGGAACTCAGGTGGGAAAATGAATAGGAGGCGATATCCTCACTGAAAACCCAATGCCATGTCATTCACGTCATTAACAAAACTGACATGTGCAATATCAATCAACTGCTTAAATGTCAGGAATGTCAATTTCAATATTGTAAATAAAATATTTTCTAAACTTGATGTCAAAACTAGCCAAATCATTAGCCTAGCTTACCCTCATTGTGTGTAAATCATAAAAAAGGTGAAATACGTATGCACCCAAAATATAACAAAAATCCCTTTAAAAAAAGATCTGCTGAATGACATTCTGAGTTTAAAATGTCAATACGTTTCTAAGACCATAAACATGGCAAATCTGTTGTTCAATCAAATAAGCCTCCTCTACTCTCATTTTGTAGAGTCCCAGGTCTGCTTATTTTCCCAGAGCTGGTGATGGAAATAGCTAGGGAGAGTAACGTCTCACTTCCTCTGTGTCTCAGATACAGCACTAGATCACCATCAATACCTCCATGGTTCACAGCAGTGGTTGATATTTCTGTAGAAGATTGTCCACCGAGTGTCACTGGAACTGGAAGGATAATATTCCATGTGACCACCAAACTAGAGGCTAATCAACCCATGTGGAAGCACCAGTGTCATGGAATTCTTAGAATAGATTTGAGTTTGCTCAGTGTTTTCTGAATAAATTTGAACCATATGCAGTTATAACGAAATACAACCCACTATTGTTTGTGGTCAATTTAGCAATGAAAGGGAATGCTCTATAGTAAGTGATGTCAGGGGGCATACAATAGGAACTAGTGGGCTGTTTCAAATTAAAATCTTTTATTCAGAGGAAGACCAATGAATTTAACATTCTCTTGGTCTATAATAGTTTGGACCGTTTCATTAACTATCTCCCATAACCATAGACAAGAGAGAATTGGATCACACTTTATTTTAATAATTCATTGTAGACTCTCTTCAGTACATCTTATCAACAGTGTGTCAGTTGACTGTAAACAGGACAATTGCCATTAGTATAAGGTGCAATTGTCAACTGCAAGTCCTCCGCCTTTTTAAATGTACTCATTATTTGAAGGTGTCACCACGGGAATCGTTACGCTTATGGTTAGGATAAGAGATAGGTGTTATGAACAACTTTTAAGGTGAAAATATTGATGAATTAGGGTTTTGCAGCTTTGCCAATAAGTGACGACCCCCGTCAATGGGCCAATAACATCTAGACACACTAGCTGCCATTTTACAATCACTCAAATTTAAATGAACAAGAATTTTCATAATCTAGTCATATTTAATGTGCTGCATTAGTATATCTATCTATCTATCTATCTATCTATCTATCTATCTATCTATCTATCTATCTATCTATCTGTCTATCTGTCTATCTGTCTGTCTGTCTGTCTGTCTGTCTGTCTGTCTGACTGTCTATCTCAGTGTCAAAAGAAAATGTAACCCTACAGTAGGGAAGTTACGTTTTTGTCCCGCCCCTTGTCATGGAAAAAAAATCACAATGCATGTTATTAGTGTCAACAGTAGCGATATGCATAATTTAACTTGGTTGGGCGTTATATCATTTGTGATGAACAGACGAAATCAGTTAATCTACTAAGGTGCATTGTCCGCTTGGTTTAAATTGGTGCTTCGATGATTGTTTTAGTTGTAGAGTATGTCAGTGAAGTCATGCCTTTTATTGTAATTTTTGGAGTAAAGTATAAATCCACATCCTGAAAGTGCTAAGCATGCTAAGCATACTCAAAAATCTCAGTAGACATCAGACTTTTTAAGATTATTGAAGGGGTACCCAAAAAATGCTGAACCTCCATACTGAAAAGGCTGTACTTCGGGGGTTTTCAGACAGTTTAAAAAATGTGAAGCACGTTTCCTCTGTGAGCCACCACTAGGGGCAGAGCGGCTAACCGTGAGTGAGTGAGTTACTGGGTGACTGATTGAATTGAGTCAGTTTGTGGCATTGCCGGTCATATAGATACGCTTTGCATCTAAAAAATTATAAATTAATTATAATTTCTTCACTCACATGTGACTATTACATGTGTCTTACAACCCTACCTTCATTTTCCACTTGTGAGAGTGTCATTATATTCTCCCCCTCATCTCTTGGGGAGCTGAGTGTTTGCCTCTACAGTATGGAGCGTAGGAGTAGAGGAGAGGGGGGAGGGGGAGGAGAGCGGGTGGAGATGATGGATGGATAAGATGGAGAGAAGGAGTGACGGAGGGACCGAGAAAAGGGGGGAAGAAAGGCTAATGTGAGTCATGGAGGTTGTGAGTGGCTCACTCCCTCGTGGGCTGCGTCTCTTCTGGATGGTAAACAACACTGTGATGGAGGTACACAATAGGTGTCTACCGTCTCCATGGAGACAAGTCCTTGCACTCACACGCTTCTCAGCAAAGCACCTCCAGGCACCAGAGACTCCCTTTATTTAGACCTGTGTGCTGTTTGCGCACCCACACACATGCACGCACGCACGCACGCACACACACACACGCACACTACATCTCATACATTGTATTACCTGAGATTAGGTGGTCACAAGTTCACTTTGTAAATTGGAGTTTATGAGGCGTGGACTTAATGGTCCATCATTAATAGGCAGTCCATCTTTCATCGCCTCCCCACCCCCCCTACAATTTTTTGCTGACCTCTGAGCCCTATTCCTTTTATTTATTTCTTATTTTTATTTTGCTTGGAATTTTAATTTTAATGTTTGTTATTAGGAATTTTAGAGCTCTCAATCACTATATTACAAATAGTGTACTGAAATTAAGAGTTGATTTCTTCACACAAACTGAGACAAACATAAATGTACTGTATACATTTCACCAGAGGTATTACAGCACAAGATCAGCCATTTGAGCAGGTAGGAGTAACAGGTTT